>OX377621.1:44078428-44284411 GCA_947397865.1 Polietes domitor
GCATCAATGTGCGTAGTTGTACCAAAAATGGGCGGTATTGGAAAAGTGGGCATGGCACCTCCCATACGAAGTTAAAACCCAATTTTGAATATTGTCAGTTCTAGGACACCCAGAGTGCTGAAATTTTGTGTAGGTGCATTTAGCGTCAATGTGGGTAGTTGTGCCAAAAATGGGTGCTATTGGAAAAGTGGGCGTGGCACCTCCCATATGAAGTTAAAACCTATTATTGACTAATGTCAGTTCTATAGCACCTAGAGTGCTGAAATTTTGTGTAAGTCCATCTAGCATCAATGTGCGTAGTTGTACCAAAAATGGGCGGTATTGGAAAAGTGGGCGTGGCACCTCCCATACGAAGTTAAAACCCAATTTTGAATATTGGCAGTTCTAGGACACCTAGAGTGTTGAAATTTTGTGTAGGTGCATCTAGCGTCAATGTGGGTAGTTGTGTCAAAAATGGGCGGAATTGGAAAAGTGGGCGTGGCACCTCCCATACGAAGGTAAAACCTATTATTGACTATTGTCAGTTCTATGGCACCTAGAGTGCTGAAATTTTGTGTAAGTCCATCTAGCATCAATGTGCGTAGTTGTACCAAAAATGGGCGGTATTGGAAAAGTGGGCGTGGCACCTCCCATACGAAGTTAAAACCCAATTTTGAATATTGTCAGTTCTAGGACACCTAGAGTGCTGAAATTTTGTGTAGGTGCATCTAGCGTCAATGTGGTAGGTTTGCCAAAAATGGGCGGTATTGGAAAAGTGGGCGTGGCACCTCCAATACGAAGTTAAAACCTATTATTGACTAATGTCAGTTCTATGGCACCTAGAGTGCTGAAATTTTGTGTAAGTCCATCTAGCATCAATGTGAGTAGTTGTACTAAAAATGGGCGGTATTGGAAAAGTGGGCGTGGAACCTCCCATACGAAGGTAAAACCTATTATTGACTATTGTCAGTTCTATGGCACCTCGAGTGCTGAAATTTTGTGTAAGTCCATCTAGCATTAATGTGCGTAGTTGTACCCAAAATGGGCGGTATTGGAAAAGTGGGCGTGGTACCTCCCATAAGAAGTTAAAACCCAATTTTGAATATTGTCAGTTCTAGGACACCTAGAGTGTTGAAATTTTGTGTAGGTGCATCTAGCATCAATGTGCGTAGTTGTGCCAAAAATGCCCGCTATTGGGAAAGTGGGTGTGGCACCTCCCATACGAAGTTATAACCTATTCAGTTCTATGACAGATACAATACTGAAATTTTGTGTGAGTGCATCTAGCATAAATCTGCTTAGTTGAGCCAAAAATGGGCGGTATTGGAAAAATGGACGTGCTAACTCACATACGTTCGTATATATTGTCAGTTCTATAACCCCTAGAGTGCTGAAAATTTGTGTTAGTAGATCCAGTGTAAATAGTTGTGCAAAGATGGGCGGAAAGTGGCCGTGACCCTTCCCATTCGAAATTAAAAATCGTTTTAGAGTATATTCGACGCCATATTGTTGTGTGAGTTAATACAAATATAATATAGAAATAACAAAGGGTGATTTTTTAGCTATTATCTTTTTGGCAACACTGGTTTAAACAGCTGACGCACGTTTCGTGTTTTGTTTCACTGTCAAACATCTTCAGTTTGGTCTATAATTTAACCATGAATCGTCTTACAAACGAACAACGCTTGCAAATTATTGAATTTTATTATCAAAATGCGTGCTCTGTTAAGAGAGTTCCTCGCGCGCTTCAGTGGTCAGTTTAATCGACCAACTGAATCGGCTATTCGGGCTGTTGTGACTAAATTTCGCACCAAATTTACATTGTTGGACATTAAACCACCAACACGCTTACGTACAGTGCGAACTGAAGGAAATATCGCAGCTGTATCGGCCAGTGTTAATGATGACCATCAAATATAGATTCGTCGCCGTTCGCAGCAATTGGGCCTCTGTTACTCAAAAACGTGGAAATTCCAAACTTGGACTAAGCGGATGGACCATTTGAGGCACAGTCAAGGTCAACATTTGCATGAAATAATCTTCAAACATTAAATTATATGGACCGTACAATCGATTCAAATAAAGATTTCATACATTTTTCTGAATTTTTTGTGTTTTTTTTGAAAAACTTTCCTATAGCTTTTAAAAAATCACCCTTTATACAATATAATATACAAATGGGCGGGATTTGAAAGATGGGGAATTTTTTATTAGAATTTTTTAAAATTACACGTTTTCTTTTTTTAGCACAATAGTAAAGAAAGGTTAAAAAAGGTAATATTCATTCGTCAAAAGCCGACTTAAGTCAAAAAATGGAAATTATATTAATTTTTTAGTTTGTGTGTTGTTTGATTAGTGAACAATTTGATTGACTTTTTATGTGTGTTTGAATGTTGTACATTCGAATTCCAGGTATTCCGTATTCCAGTAAGTTCTTCTTACGTAGAAATTTTTTTGTTTTGGTAATGGAAAGGAGGAGAATCACATTCAACCTAAAATCAATTTTATTTTTGACAATTCTTCCTTTATTCGCCGAAAACTAAAGTTCTGTTCTTCAAAATTCTCCATGGAACATATCCATTCTTTTAGTATCTCAGGGAAGTACCTTGATTATAAGTGGTACATATATTACCGATCACAAGAAAAACAATATAAAACCTGATTTTAATTTCCGTTTGTTCTTTTGCCTGGCGAAGCGGGCGGGGGTTCAGCTATTTAATATAAAAGCTGAGGATGCTCAATGCGATATTATATAATACTCTCTGTAAGATATCAACTATTGCTGAGGTGATAGCGAATTCAATTCAGGATGGTCATAAGGCTACTTGTTTACATAAGAAGACTATATTAACTATAACTATATTACTCTCGTAGCCTCTCCATTATGAAAAATAGATTTGGGATAATTAGGGTTTGCGAAAAAGAATTTGGAGATCTAAAGATGCCAATAACAGCTCTAAATGGGTTTTTAGGATCACAACTCCTGACATACTGAAAATGTATTTTAGTAAGAAAATATAAGAAGCTATCGAAGAGGTCGGAAATTTCACCATTTGGAATTTGATATTACGAAAACTAAACAAGATTCATTCAACCGTGGACTCTACCAAAAATTGATGATTTTGAATTCCAAATCTTGTATTCAATTGTAATGTTTATTTGCAACTCTAGTGGGACGACCTGGAAAACCCATCAAGGTCTTTACTAATAAGTGGGTCCGTATAGTGTACCTTCACCTTCGTCATATGTTCCATGTAAATAAACTTGAAACAATAACACTTTTGTAGATATTTTGTGATAAACTACACAAATATGTATAGGTTGGACCTTTTAAACTTTTAAATTAGAATCGGCTATATACAAAAGTACTGTCAATTTCTGGATTTAATGGAAAGGTTGAACTTTGTCATTTAATAATGGAACACAATATCATTCATATGACTGCCATGACTGGCTCGGCAGTACCTCATCCGATCAACCCAATTTTTCAGTACATGACCCAATGATGCCGACAGCCCAAAGTCCACGCCAGACAATGACACCTTGTGAATACATTGGCTTATCAATAGCCACATGTGGGCGGCAAGCGTATAGCGTCCCATTTTGCTAATGTCAAACATAAATCTGAAAATAAAAAAGTCAAAGTAACCGGTAGTTAAAATTTTAAATGGTCCACCCTATAGTCGGACTTAAAAAGACTGCAATGTAACTATTCAGTTGATTGTAATGTATTTCTAATTTCCAGAGAGAAAATGTCAAATCGGGAAAGGTAGAAAACTATCATTTTGTCAGTCATTTTGACTGTCGCTGCCAAATTTTGTACAAATAACCGCGCCCACTTATGTTTAACGACCACACCCATTTATAGGGAGAGTCTACCAAACCGTGACATCCCTCGACTATACGTACCAGTCTTTGTTTTTGAAAAACTTTATTCCTCTCGACTTCTTTTACCCAACCGTCATTAATTTCCCCTCCCAAACTTCAAACAATCGAACACACATGTCCACTCCTTAAGGTGGCACCCAAACAAAAATTATTTTTTTTAGCTAATGGAGTCATATGTATGACCGACCTCAATATTTTTTAAGATAGTTGGTAGCTTTGTTTTGAGAAAATATTGGGTCTGAGAAAATATATATACAACATTTGGGCAGCTAAAGCGGTGGTAGCAAATTTAGTAAAGTAAAAAAGGCGTTAAGTTTGGCCGGGCCGAACTTTATATACTCTCCACCATGGACTACATTCCACAGAGACTGCCGATTTTCGTAGAGGTGCAGTAACATTACAAAAAATTTAATTTTTTTAATATAGCCAAACCAAAACAAATAAAAATATATAAAAATTATAAATAAATATAAAATTTTATTATTTCAAAACGCTCTTATAAGTCAAGGCTACCAATACGTTTACATATCGAAATAATACTTCAAGTCAATTTAAAAAATAAATATTCTTATATGTATTTATGTCTTCAAAAAAGCTTAAATACCATAAATATTGGTTTCCATTCTATTTTAATTCCAAAGGTACAAATTTTGAAAATCCATTATCTCACGTACACAGTGCAAAATAACCTACCATAATGATTCAACCAATTTTTGCCGTAAAAGTAAAAAGTACGAATTTGAAAAAATCTTTTTATTTCTGTGTCTTTGCAGTTAGAGGAATGTATACACAGAATTCCATTATTCTAGCTGCGAACATTTGGTTGGTACCATTTTTATCCCCTTTTTTTCTATTTTATCCCCTTAAGAGTACGACTTTCTAAAATCATTTCACCGCATTTCATCATTCTAGCTGTAGCCATTTAGTTGGTACTATTTTTAACCCCTTTTTCCATTTCACCCATTTAAGAGTACGACTTTTCAAAATCTTCTTATTTTACGTGTCTACGCAATTAGAGGGATGTACATACCGAATTTCCTCATTCTAGCTGTAGTTGTTTAGTTGGTACTATTTTTATCCCTCTGTACCCATTGTATCCCTTGAAAGTACGAATTTGGAAAAAACATTTTATTTTTCGTGTCCACGCAGTCAGAGAAATCTATGCTCCGAATTTCATGGCTGCGGTCATTTGGTTGGTACTATTCTTATCCCCTGTTTTCATTTTAACCCCAAAAAGTACGAATTTCAAAAAATCCCTTTGTTTTACGCGTCTACGCAATCAGAGGAATGTTTATAAAAGTACGAATTTGGAAAAAAAACTTTTATATTATGTATCCACTCAATTAGAGGAATGTACACACCGAATTTCGTGTTGCTAGCGGTTGTCGTTTAAAATCTACCATTTTTATCCCTTTTTGTCCCATTAGTAGGGGGTGACCCTACGAAAAAAAAAAAACTTTATGGTCCACGCTTTTGGTAATTGGGGAATGCTCATACCCAATATTAAGTAGGTACAAGCAGATACATATATTAAAAAAATGTTTAAACACTCTCAAATATTAGGTATTATTATGGGTATTTTTAGCCCTTGTGAGGGATTTTTCCCCTTTGGGCCAATTTCGCCAAGTTTCAATCCCAACCAATCTACGACTATAAGACGCATTTATGGAAAGTTAGGACGTCCTAGCTCCTTTCGTTTAGATGCTACATGCTTCCAATAGACGGACAGACGTTTGGACGGACATATCTAGATCGTCTTCGAATTTTATGACGATCAAGAATATATATACTTTATAGGGTCTCAGGTCGATATTTAAAGGTGTTGCATTAGGAAGTGTAAATAATGGTCAAGAGTGCTCGGAAAAATGTTAGGGTGGGGAAATAAATTAAGGTTGGTCTTACTTTTACTTTTAGGAGCGACTCCGAGGCAATTTTGGGCCTTGCTTCATAAAAATTATATAAAAGATAATAAATAGTATTGTGACCATTTTAAGGGGTTAAGATGGGGTAGGTAGAAAAGGTAGGTAGGTTGACAAAATATTGGTTAGGGAGGGTAAATTGATGGTGGTCGGCCTTACATTTTTCCAGCTAGTGGCGACTCGGGGGCAGTTTCTAGGGCTTTTTGTGTGTTTTTACCCCATTTTCCATCACTTTTGACCACTTGCATCCACCCAACCACCCTCACATTTTGGCTCATGCACTTCTTTATCTAAATCGAATTCCTAAAAATTCCATACAACACTATCCCAACCCTAGCCTACACGGGCACATTAATTTTAAGATTCTAGCTGCAGCTTAGTTGGTACCTTTTTCGTCCCTGTTTGTCATGTTTCCCCTTAAAAGTAAAATATATTCATATATTCGCTTTTACACAATTAGAGGAATGTGTACGCTCTATTTGACTTAAATACTCAAAATACTGGGGGATAAATTCAGTACTTGTTAGTGATGATTTTTTCCCCATGCACAGTGTGTGAAAAGCCCATTTTTAGTGACACAAGTCCATAACTCTCGATCTACAGGATATTTTTTGGCGATTTTTTGCATATGTACTTATAATATGAATAGACATCTCGGGCGGAATATTGGGTCAATTTGGGTATGAAACACGCCCACCGCCCAGTTAGCAAACAATCAATTGATTTGTATAGAATTGCAGCGCAGTTCATGGGGCACAGCTACAAAAAAATTTCCTATTTTGTTATGTTCCAAAAATTACGAAAATGAAGTCTAAATTAGGCGCTCGTTCCCATGGGACCCGAAAAATGGGCCGCAAACTTTCATACAAGTGTGGGTATTCAAATGAAAGGAAATTTCGTGTAGATATCTCACATATGC
The DNA here is from genome assembly GCA_947397865.1 of Polietes domitor. Lineage (NCBI taxonomy): Eukaryota > Metazoa > Arthropoda > Insecta > Diptera > Muscidae > Polietes > Polietes domitor. Next base: position 44,085,134 of record OX377621.1, read on the forward strand.
AACTAAAAATACATTTTTGTGGACCCAGTAGGTTTGTGGTACTGAAAGACATTTTTGGTGGACTTAAAATCAATATTGTCATAATCCCGTATAGTCTCGCCTTCTAATCTTCCGTAAAAAGTACACAATTTTCAATAATTAAATTTTTCATTACAGTTTTAAATATTGTTACTTATATTTTGAATAGTCAAATACAGTATATTCACGTAATAATTTGTAACAGTGGACAGACAAATTTAAATCTATTATCTTTGCAAGACCTTCATTGGGAGACAAAATACTCTGTTTTATTTCAGTACATTTCAATATTTTTTATTAGATATGTTGAATCGATTTTATTGACGAATTTTCATATTTGGTATTTTATGATTTCATTCATATGCTGATTGGTTTTTTCTGATCATGGTTCTAAGGCAACATTCATTAACCCATTTTGACCCAGTGTTCGATTAATCGAACAGTAAACAGTAAGAAACAGCGAAAAATAAATTTGGCTGGGCTTTAAATTTTAAAGGACTTTTTTCTGTCTCCTGCCTATAGAGTCCACTGGTCTTTTAGTACAAATTTTGGATCCGATGTATTCACGGCTCACTCAATTTCACACAAAATTTTACTTTTGTAACAAATGTTACCTAAAATGAATTCTTCTATGCGAATGATTTTTATGGTTTTGTGGCGATGTTATCCATATATCGTATAATTGACAATACGTAATCCACAGCAAAATTTTGGTACCTCTCACAGTTCGGGACTCCGCGGGACTTATTAGGTATGACTTAGCATAACTAATAAATAACACATAAATAAATTCAGAGAAAGCCATCTTTTTGCATTGAAGACATTTATATTTTACTAATAAAGGCTTTGTTCCTAGTCCCGTTACTTTCTTGTACGGGAATTTCTCATTTGATTATTGTTTGTTGTTTTTATTTTGATCCAAAAAAGTGCAAATTTCAATTTTTTTTGTTTTTGTCACTAAAATTGGAATTTTCGCACACTCTAGTATGGTTTCACTATCTTGAAGTCAGGATTTTTCAAAAATCCATCGCCAGTAAATCCCGAAATACTTGACAGCTATTAATAAAATGTTCCTTTTTATACCCTACACCACTTCGTGGACTAGGGTATTATAAGTTAGTTTCGCGTCAAATGTTTGTAACACCAAGAAATAATCGAGCTAGAGCCACCTTTAAGTATACGGATCGGCGTAGAATCACCAGCTGAATCGATTTAACGATGTCTGTCTGTCCGTCCGTCCGTCTGCTGTCCATCTAAGCTTGTTCGCACTCTACAGGTCGCAATTGTGGTCCGATTGTCGTGAAATTTGGCAGAAGTTACTTTTTTTTGGCAAAGGACGATTGGTATTGAATTTGGAGAAAATCGGTTCAGATTTAGATATAGCCTCCATATAAATATCCATATAATCGCGTTATATTTCAACTAGAAACAGCTCAAGGGAAAGTGGACCATATGTTTTGATATAGCCCCCATACAAATGTACATCCGATTTACAATATTACTGCTCTAAAATGCACATTTTACATCGAATCTTGATCAAAATTTCCACACAATGTTACGTATTTTAAAAGCAAGCTATATAGGTCAATGTTTTTGTATAGCCCCCATACAAATGGGCCCCCAGTTTACACTATTATCGCTCTAGAACCCGCATCTTACATTGGATCTTGATAAAATTTTGCAGATCATGTTATGTTTCAATAAACAATACCTACTTTGAAACTGATCTATAAAGGCCCACTTTTGAATGTAGCGCCCTTACAAATGGGCCCCCATTTTTATTATTACCTCTCTAGGACCCACATTTTACATAGTAAGTTTTTCAAACTTTGCAGATTATATTAAATTCATATTCTAAGAATACCAACTTTGAAAGTGATCTATATGGACCCACTTTTTAATGTAGCGCCCATACAAACGGCCTCAATTTTTATTATTACCCCTCTAGGACCCACAATTTACATCGGAAGTTTATCAAATTTTGCATTTTGTATTATATTTCATCTATGAAGACATATTATGAATGACAAATATATAGGTCCATATTTTGGTATAACCCCCATACAAATTGCGCCCCCATTCTACTCTATTACATCTCTTGAACCCACATAGTGCATTAGATCTCGATATAATTTTGCATATCATGTCATATTTTAACTAAGAATACCTACTTTGAAAGCGATCTATATGGAACTACTTTTTAATGTAGAGCCCTTACAAATGGCCCCATTTTAATTTTTACCCCTCAAGAAATCAAATTTGACATCCGATTTTTTTTGAATTTTTCAGATTATATTTCAACTAAGAATACAAAATCAAATATATGTGTCCATACTTTGGACAAATGGGGCCACATTCTACTCTAATACAGCTCTTCAAACTACGTCTCACATCGGATCATGATATATTTCAACTATGAATACCTACCGTGAATGAGAAATATATAGGCCCTTGTTTTGAACCAGGCCCCAAGTGTTGTTATAGGCCTCCTTTCAAATGTCGGTCCTATTCATCCTATTACAACTGTATAATTTGTATTTGTCTGCTGGAAAATTGGAACAATTATCATATTTTTCACCATATTCGTTAAATATGACTAAAGATGAATTTATAGTATGCTGTATAATTTATATGAACTACATAAAATTGCTCCCATGAAACACCTGGGTTTAGTAATAAAAGCGAGATATATACGCAGGGAGTGGTGTTGGGTATTATATAGTCGGCCCCGGCCGTCTTTAGCCTTTCCTTACTTGTTTGAAGATAATTTTACTTACTTACAAAATACTATTACCTTAACAATGATACCTGCACTTCTCAGGGTCTTTTTGGATGTAAAAGTAAGGTGTTGATTATTAATAGGCCCTCGTACTCCGCCTCTGTGCGCACATCTTTAAATGGAAATTATGTCATTTTGGTTAAACTATCCAAGAAACTCTGCAAACCCGAAGACACACATTTGAACTTGACATTGAAACAAGTTCTTCACACGGTACGCCGTTGTGTCGTTGTGGTTGCATGGAAAGCGTTGCAGAGCTTCAAGTCAAGTCAATGAGCAGACATTACAAGGTGTCTCGCAACCGTCTGACCACCAACGTTTGTGGGGTTTATGTGCAGAAACAAAACAACAACGAACAAATAAAGAAGTTTGATGTGTTCGGAGTTTCTCTGTGGTTGGAACTGGTTTCGCCTCATCTTACAGCATTTCTTTCGGCTACAGCTCCAGTGAGTCTCATCGGACGCTTTGGCGGACATTGCAAAATCATGAATTCCATTTATCAGGCGTCTCTAATGAATGAACGTGAACAAGTTGTAGCCTCTCTGCACAAGAGCTGGAGACGAGCAACTGCTGTCGATGGTGTGGACGCTATTGACGATGTCATCGAAGCCGACGCCGCGGCCACCGCCGCCAGCGGCATCATTTTATACAAATCTCATGAATTTATAATATAATTTTCTATTAAAATAACAAAACGATGGCTTGGCCGACCGCACTGTTTTCATTTGCTGCCATCAATAGGAGATTCGCGTATAAATATGCACTGTGAGCTGGAGAGTGTCATCATTCGCTGCTCTACGGTAATCGTGATATCAACAACCAAAACAAATTCAAATCACTAACAACTCGAAACAATGGTAAGTCCGCTATTAACACTCGATTAAAATCACCTGAAATACACACACACAAAGTGACCACGAACTTGGATACTCAACCGCTTCATAGCAAACAAGCGTGCCCCTTGGAATTACAAGAGACGACGACGACCGACCGACCACCATCATTATAAAACTATTAACAGCTCATTAGTGTTTCTGCTGCTGACCTTAGACAATGCGACAGCGCTTGAGATTAATCGACCATCAACTTGTTTTCTTTTTCTTCCTCTTTTCCGACAGAAATTCTTCTTGATTGCTGTTTGCGCCATCGTCGCCGTGTCGGCTGATGTGTCCCATTTGGCGGGCAACGGTTACAATTACGATAAACCAGCACCAGTTTTCGATGTGCCACAAACACAGAACGATTACTTTGCCCAAGGTTCAGCATCAGCTCACGGCTCAGCATCAGCTCACGGCTCAGCATCCGCTCACGGCTCAGCATCAGCACAAGGACCATCTAACGAATACTTGCCACCCCAGCAACAATACTCTGCCCCTGCCCCAGCTCCACAGTACTCTGCTCCTGCCCCAGCTCCACAGTACTCTGCCCCTGCTCCAGCACCACAATACTCTGCTCCAGCTCAACAATACTCTGCCCCTGCTCCAGCTCCACAATACTCTGCTCCTGCTGCTGCTCCTTCTAACGAATACTTGCCTCCTCAGCAACAATACTCTGCTCCCGCTCAAGCTCCAGCCCAACAATACTCTGCCCCCGCTCAACAGTACTCTGCTCCCGCCCAACAGTACTCTGCTCCCGCTCAACAATACTCTGCTCCCGCTCAACAGTACTCTGCCCCAGCTCAGCAATACTCTGCTCCCGCTGCTGCTCCTTCCAACGAATACTTGCCTCCCCAACAACAATACTCTGCCCCTGCTCCAGCCCCACAATACTCTGCCCCTGCTCCAGCTCCTCAATACTCTGCCCCTGCTCCAGCTCCTCAATACTCTGCCCCTGCTCCAGCCCCACAATACTCTGCTCCCGCTCAACAATACTCTGCTCCCGCTCAGCAATACTCTGCCCCAGTTGCTGCCCCATCTAACGAATACTTGCCACCCCAGCAACAACACTCTGCCCCAGCTCCCGCCCCACAATACTCTGCTCCCGCTCAGCAATACTCTGCTCCAGCTCAACAATACTCTGCTCCCGCTCAACAATACTCTGCTCCAGCTCAGCAATACTCCGCTCCTGCTGCTGCCCCATCCAACGAATACTTGCCCCCTCAGCAAGCTGGTGGTTCAGCTGGTGCCTCGGCTAGCGGTTACAACTACAACGCTCCTGCCAGACGTTTCCGTTTCTAAATTCTTTTGAAAGAGTATTTCGAATACCCGTTTGTCCTGGCTCCAGCCGCGATCACGGAACTTGTTAAATTAACAAGTTGTTACCTTAGGTCCATTTTTTTAATTGTTTCACGAAGTTGTTGATGATGTTATTAGATAAGTTTAGTAAAATTGAATAAAACAATGTATTAAAACCAAAAATATACATTTTTCTTTTGCACCAGGAACCAGAACCTATCCAATACCATAAATCTCATCCAACTGATAATATTGTTGATAAGGCAATCTTTGATGGAATACAACTTCATTCAAGTGTGTGCATCGTGCCATTCTTCTTTACATTTTCCACAGCGTTCTACATAGAACTTTCTCGGAACTCCAGGAGAAGAAAGGGTATTTTTATATGAACGGTTTTTCCAAAGACTATATCGCCATCTCATATTTCCAATTTGATCATTTTAAACATTATCTTCTTCAGAATGTTTTGCCATTTGAGCTTTCTTGAAGATCGACCATATGATCGACATCAGCTCTTAATGGCATGTTGAAGATCGACCATATGATCGTTGGCATCGCCAGATGCACGTATGCGAATATTGTGACATCCACAGGTAGATGGCGTTATCGAATTTGTTTCGTGTTTCAATAAATTGCATCCTATAGACTCTGTCTATGGGTGACCAACAGTGCTACCATTCAAGTGAAATCCTGCACAAGCATATCTTGTGTTGTTTACTGTGACTGGTGACACAAAGTTTTCTAACAGAACAGATGATTTTGGATTATTCGTTATAGTGACCAGGTGACACCTCCTCTCTAGGTAATCCAAACACGAAGTCAAAGTCATCACACGAAAACTTTCACGAGTTAATTCCATTTTTTTCGCAGAGACAAGTCACTTGGAACAACACAACTTATGATCAAATGACAAAACGTTCTGAAGAAGATTGTGTTCAAAGAGGTCAAGCTTTCAATTGGTAACATCAGATGGCGCCTGTAAAGAGTATTCGTATTTAATACGTCTACGAATATCCTATACACACTACATGTGTATAGGATAACCATATCTAAAGAATGGTTATTTGGATAAAGACACTACACTTGAGGATTTGCTGAAACGTGTGAAAATAAATAAGGCACCGGAAGAGAATTCCATATAAATACTTCATAAGTGCCACCGAATAATCCCTCACAGAATTGACATATTTGTATAGCAGTGGAATAGAATAGATGATGTCTTCACAAGATCGATCATTTTCCGAAATTCACAAGAAGGGGGAAATCTAAATGAAACGGAGAATTATAGAGGGATATTTTCATGAACTCTTTGTCAAAGATCTCCATGGGCATCCTCAATGAAAGCCTGCTAGATGAAAAGCCTGTTAGATGAAATGTAGATAGATCATGGTTGAGTATCAGGCGCATTTCAGAAAAGGGTATAGCATGTCACAGCTGTACAAAGAGTGGAATCGATCCATCCACCAGTTTGGTGAGCGCAAGGTCGTTGCTGTAGATATCTCCAAGACATTTCACAGAGTCTGGCACGGCGCACTCATATCAAAGTTATCGCATTTGGTATTGCTAATGACTTCTCTCGATTTATGTCGTGCTTCCTAAGAGATCGCACTATACGTGATGTTGTAGATGAGTTCTCATCCGACAAGCATAGGTTAACCGCAGGAGTACAACAGGGCTGTGTCCTTCCTTATTTTCATGGACGACCTCTTGGATCGGACTTCGAATCAAATCTCCTCATTCGCGGATGACAGCAACCTATTCGTTCATAGGCGAAATCGTCAAGAAACTGGAGACTAAAGGCTATTGATGGATGAGTCACTCAGCCAGGATTACTGGCCATTTCCGAATGGGTGGAGTAAATAGAGTGGACTTCAACGCACATAAGACTCAGTGCTCCTTGTTGCGATTTACTGATCCAACAATGTCGTCGATTTAAATGAACGGAGTGGATCAATCAGATGTTCTAGGCATGACAATACCATGTGATGTTCGTTGGACAAAACATGTATTTTATGTCTCGAAAGAAGCACTCAAGTGTTTAGGTTTTTAAAGCGGTGTAAGAAATACTTCATTCCCTCTGATCCTCTCAATATCTACACTACCTTCATCAGACCAAAGATGGAATAAAACTCTCACAGGTCAGGTTCTCGAGGATCTTCTTGACCGTATCCAGAGGAGGGCGATGGTGTTGATAGGTGATGGTAGGATATCCAATTCTATTGTTTCCCTTGAACACCTTCGTAATATGGTTTCTGTGTCGTTGTTCTACCGATACTTTCATGATATTTGTTCTTCGGATATTCGTGATCTTATACCGCCTGTGAGAACGTTCGGTAGATATGCACGACATTGCAAAAACTCTCACCCATTTGTTGTCGATTGGACAAACGGCTGCACTACACATTACATAATGGAATCGACTTCCGCAAATATCTTTCTATATTCAGAAATTCAAAATAGATGTCAACAGACACTAATCCGTATTTCCACGTTCCAGTACATTTTCTTCCTTTCACCAACGCAATGTACTGCATTTTTAGGGGACATCCCCTGAGTTTTGGTTCAGTGAAAAAAAGAGAAACCCTAATTATAACATTAAGTAAACCCATACCAGTAATTTATAGCCTCTTCAATGGTTTTAACACGAAACCAAATGGTATATTTACCATTAGACGAATGACAAACAAATTTACTAAAATAAAATATACCTGACAAATACTTCAATATAAATAGACTTCATTTAGCACAGCCAATAATTCCTATAAAAATATATCTTTCTAAAATCCCCACGATATATTCACTTCGTCGCACAGTGGTGCAGAATCAAATCCATTTTTACACTATCCTATCTTCCAAGAGTGCAATATCATGCAGGCAAAAGTTACTTTGCAAAAATGGGGAACCCTTTAACATTTCCAAATATGTATTTTATTCTTCAAAGCATTTCAAAGGAAAATAGTTATGTTGGTCCAAAAACATAAATTTTTCCAAAAAGGGTATATTATTAAATATTTATTGCAAACAAACTTTATTTAGTACAAACACAGTTTTGGCGCCATAATAAAGTTAATAAACCAAAATTTTCAAAAAAATTAGAATGCAAAATCTTTTAAAATGTCAGAGATACAGTTCGACAAAGTCGAAAAATGAAATTATGTCTTTTTCAATATTCAATATATGAAAAAGCTGAAAATCTCTAATACAAGAAAAATATTTTTTTCTGTGCATTATGAACAAATTCGAAAAATATTTAAAATAAATGAAAATTTTACTTTTCGAAAAATACAATATGAAAAATAGTAAACTTTAGGATAATTTCTAAAATATATCCCATTACACGATTTTCAATGCTAATATCTCAAAATAATCCTTGGGTCCTTGTCTAATTTCAATTTTTTGCAGAACTTTTTTTTTAGTTTGTTTTATTTTGGTCTGTAATCAATACTTGATTTGAACTGGGATATTCTCTTGGTCTTGACCATCTTGCATCAATATTTTAAAAGGTGAAAATTTATTTATAAATGGCTTGGTGACATTTTTTATTATCATGATTTCTACCCTGTCAAATAACTGAGAAACGTTTAATAGAATAAAAGTTATTGATTGTGAACCACTTTACGTAGCACAGTGGGATTTTTTGTGCAGTAAGTAATTTTTTCGACACATAAAATTTAAAAATGTAATGATGCAGTTTTGTTGAAGATTGATTCAGTATGAAGAATCCATAAATTGTATCCCAACAGGACGTTTATTTGTCTTTGGAATACTGAAGTAAAGTCACATTTTGGTTCAAAATATTGAAAACTGCTTACACACTTCTATAGTGTTTATACGTAAGATAATTTTATTGATCTGATTTAAATAGTGATTTTTTTCAAATAAAGCCTTTTCTGTGTATTTAAAAAAAATATATAAAATTCGCTCATATGGTTTAAAAGATATGATAGAATAAAATTTGTTCTATAATGTGCCGTGATTGCAAACTTCCTTGGAAGAAACAAAAGATTGATCGGTCGTGCTAGGTGCTCCCGCTATAAAAAAATGAAAAGAGTCCATACTGTCAATGAAAAAGAAAAAAAGTTTAAATAATTAATAATCTTTTATAAAATCATAAAATTTGTCTCCAAATTCATGAAATTTTTAATTTAAAAAAATTACAAAAAGATATAGAAAAAGGTAAAAGATTATAGAAATAATAGATTAAGGTTCTTCAGAAAGTGTGATGGATGCCAATTTTGATGCAACTTTTTATTTTTCTTAATTGAGCTAACCAAGGGCTCAGAGCAAAATTTCAACATCCTACGAGCACTCCTTATATTTTTTGCCAAACTTTCTTTGAACAAATCCCTCTGAGCGTCGTCGCATTTTTTGTCCTATCGACTATCATAAACATACTTAAAATAACCCCAAAAATTTGTGCAAATATTTCTGGAATTCCCACGAAAATCACCATGTCTCAGTTATCTGCCCATTTGCCTATCCACATCATTGAGAACCAACTCCTCATCTGCCAAGCCTGATTGTGTGCTACATTAATCGTATCTTAGGAGTGTTTACATTGTCTTATATTCCAATGTAGTATTAGGCGCTTTTATTTGAAAACATAGCAGTTTTGGTTATTTTTTGTGTGGCTTTTTAAAGCCGCTTTCTAATAGACAGTTTTTATTGCCGATTTCACTAGTTTTCCAACCATTGTGTGAAGGGCTGTGTATAATATTTTCGGATGTATTTTGGTGTCGAAAATGATAAAGATTTTTTGTTAAAATTAATTTTTTTGTCGAAGATACCTTTACTTTTCAAGGGGAGAATTTGAAATGGTTGCTAATGATAAACTAATACAGCTTGGAATTTATAGGTATTCTTCTCCTTCATTTGATGTATGACTATGAAAATTAATTATTGACACAACTTACAACCTTAGAAAAGTAATTTGAGTTCGAAGGTCTAAAGAACTTCATTTTAGGATGGTGCACGTAGTCTATGTGTGTACCGCTACACTGCATCACGTCGAGTCATATACGTTGAGCGTCTTTTTCTGCAGTTATGAAATTGCATGTGTAAATCGATGAGTCTTATAAGTATCTTAAGCAAGACTGACGAATGGGGGGATGAAAGTTTACTCCCAGATATTTAACTTTTTGGGTAATCTTAATTGTCTTCCCAAGGGAATATTGGATCGTTGATTTCAGGATGAAAGACCGAAATCTGTTTATTCACAAGAAAAAGCGAGATCGGCCTTTACAACCACCCAATATTCCTTGGGGAAGCCAATTAAAATTACCAAGAATGTTAAATTTCCAGGAGTGATCCTGGACCGAAAACTAAGTTGGAAGCACCATCTCAACAGCTGGGCAGAGAAGGTCCAGTTGCTTGGCGCACAGTAATGCAAAGATTCCGCCCTGAGATTCTTGAGTGGATGGTTCCCTAGGTAGAGATAACCTCTGGACACAATGCTACACAGATGGATTTCGAAAGGACGGAAATAGACCTTAGATAAATCATGCCATCTTCATCGCCAAAATATTGTCTTTCAGGCAGAGTGCACCGGACCTATTTGGTGGAACTGTTTGTCTCCCAAAGACTGAGTCAATATGCGACAATTTATTGAAACACGAAACAAATTAGTTTTTATTTTTTTTGCGCAAGCTTTGCTGCTTAAAATAAAGCCTAAAATAAACGACAACTCCGTCTACATGTGGATGTCACAGTATTGTCAGCCGTTCATCGGGTGATGTCGATCATATGGTCGATCTTCAACAGAAATGATTAAATGGGTAAGGCACAGTTTGTAATGACAGGCTCTGAACATATAGACAAGCCGCGAACACTAAACCCACAGTGAAGTCGCGTACAAGGAGGAAGTAAATAAATGTCCAAATGGTATGTGCCTAGACACTGTATGACCGAAGGTAACATAAGGGCTGATGAAGAAGGCCAGTCTTCGAATTGGCGCTAAACCCTTCCAGGCGACTAGAAGATGAACAACTTCAGCCCATAGGATAACAAGGGATTTTTCCACGGCCGGCGCTAAGAACAATGACATTTATTTTTTCACTGAACCAACACTCAGGAGACGTCCCCTATAAATGCAACACATTGCATTGGCGGAAGGAAGATAAGATACTGGAAGAAGGGAAGAAAAAGTGTATGTTGAAATCTGTTTTGAATCTCCGAATATCGTAATTGGCGGGGAAGATATCCATTCCACATACGGATTCGATCTGTAATGCGTAGTGTGGCCGGCTGTCCAATCGACAACAAATGGGTGGGAGTTCCTGGATAGTCGTGTATCTCTTCCGCACGTTCTCACGGGCGGTATAAGATCAAGAATATCCGAAGAACAAACACCATGAAAGTATCGACAAAATAACGACGCATCCCACATTACGACGGTGTTCAAGGGGGACAACAGAATTGGATATCCTACCGTCATCTATCAACACCATCGCCCTTCTCAAGACACGATCAAGTAACTCCAGGATGGATTCTAGAGCATGAGAGTTGTATTGATGTGATGTAGGTAGTGTAGATATTGAGCAGGTCAGAAGGAGTGAAGTAGTTCTTACACCGTTTTAAAATGTCTAGAAACTTGAATGCTTTTTTCGACACATCAAATACATATTTTGTCCAACGAACATCGCATGGTCGATAAAAGGGAGGGGGAAAAGACTCCTCCGGTTAACATATGCTCGTCGGATGAGAACTCATCTACAACAACACATATAGTGCGATCTCTGAGGAATCTCGATGTAAATAGAGAGAAGTCACTACCAACACCAAAAGTGATAAGCTTTGATATGAGTGCGCCGTTCCAGACTCTATCAAAGGCCTTGGAGGTATCTAGAGTCACGACGATACTCTCACCAAACTGGTGGATGGATCGATTCCACTTTTCGGGCAGCAGTGTCATCAGGTCCGCCATAGATCGATTCTTACGGAACCCATACTGTCGATCATTAAGTTAATCATTGATTTCTAAGTACATCACAAGATGGTGATTAACCATAATCCTCGAGAGGGCAGAGCCAATCCCAATCGGCCGCTAATTAGCAAGTATATTAGCCTCGCCTTTTTTAGCTACCTTCCAACAAGCTGGGAAGACCACTGCACGGTATGTATGGTTGAAAAGGTTGCGAAGTGGACGGGAAAGCTTCGAAGAGCACTTACATAGGACAAGTGCTGAAATGCCATCCAAGCACGGAGATTTATTTACCTCGAGATTTACGAGAACCTTTCTAACTACACGTGTTCGATAAAAATATGTGAGGCATGTAACTATTTACATTCTCGATGACCGGGAGTGGTTGATTGCTTTCCGTCAAGGATGAATTCCTTGCAAACATTTAAACTTTGGGAGTTATCATTTACTCTTCTTGCCCTGAGAGAAGAAAGAACTATGGCACGAAGGCGTTGTTCGTACAGAAACTTTTCACGTCTAAGTACCCTGGCACACATGATTCTGGTGTGCTTGTGTATCAGATCAGTGGTGGCATTTTTATTCAAACGCCATTTTCTCAATGCTTCCTCTTTGAATCTGACAGCAGTCCTGCATGTCTGGTTAAACCAACTTTTAGTATATGGTTTATCCTTTATATAATATTTATTATATGGTTGGAATAAATTCCAATCAAGATAATATTTTCAATAATTTCAGCCGCAGCATCTATTTCACCGTTTAGAAAGCAAAGCTTCCAATTGAAATGCTGGCCCACCGTGCCTTTTCCTATATATATTGTCCGCTTTGGGGTCGAAGCGACACGAAGAGCGAAATGTTTTTATTGCTGTTCAATGAACTCTTCTAACTCGGTTCATTTATAAAAGAAAACTTTTGTTTATAATTTTGCGCTGTCATTCCAAGGTGTATTCTAATCGATTAACACTTATGATGAAAGGTTGGCATGCCACAAAGGAGCTATCGCCGATATTTTAATTATTTTAAAACTTGAACAAAACTGACAGAAAGTCTATTGTCATTGATGCCCCATGCACTCTTCAAGCTCGATTCATTGATAAAAGAAACTTTTGTAGAATTTCTCGCTGTCATTCCAATTTAGATTGCACAAAGTGTATTCTAATCGTTTAACACTCATTATGAAAGGTATCGTCTCATGCTACAAAGGTGCTATCGTGTTCATTATTTGCACATTTCTAAAGAATATTTTATGTCAAAATAAAGGGTGATTTTTTAAGAGCTTGATAACTTTTTTTTAAAAAAAACGCATAAAATTTGCAAAATCTCATCGGTTCTTTATTTGAAACGTTAGATTGGTCCATGACATTTACTTTTTGAAGATAATTTCATTTAAATGTTGACCGCGGCTGCGTCTTAGGTGGTCCATTCGGAAAGTCCAATTTTGGGCAACTTTTTCGAGCATTTCGGCCGGAATAGCCCGAATTTCTTCGGAAATGTTGTCTTCCAAAGCTGGAATAGTTGCTGGCTTATTTCTGTAGACTTTAGACTTGACGTAGCCCCACAAAAAATAGTCTGAAGGCGTCAAATCGCATGATCTTGGTGGCCAACTTACCGGTCCATATCTTGAGATGAATTGTTCTCCGAAGTTTTCCCTCAAAATGGCCATAGAATCGCGAGCTGTGTGGCATGTAGCGCCATCTTGTTGAAACCACATGTCAACCAAGTTCAGTTCTTCCATTTTGGGCAAAAAAAGTTGGATATCATCTCACGGTAGCGCTCACCATTCACAGTTACGTTACGATTCGCATCATCTTTGAAGAAGTACGGTCCAATGATGCCACCAGCCCATAAACCGCACCAAACTGTGACTTTTTCTGGATGCATTGGTAGCTCTTGCAATGCTTCTGGCTGATATTCACTCCAAAATCGACAATTCTGCCTATTTACGTACCCATTGAGCCAAAAATGAGCTTCGTCGCTGAACACAATTTCTTTCTTTCTGAACTTTCTTAACAGAGCACGCATTTTGATAATAAAATTCAATGATTTGCAAGCGTTGCTCGTTAGCAAGTCTATTCATGATGAAATGTCAAAGCATACTGAGCATCTTTCTCTTTGACACCATGTCTGAAATCCCACGTGATCTGTCAAATACTAATGCATGAAAATCCTAACCTCAAAAAAATCACTCTTTAGCATCAACGTATGGCAAAATAGGCGTTCCTTTGTTAGCCGGTCACTCGCTCGTTCGCTAACAAGTTGCTTGTTGTGGCGTTTCTGTGGTTCGATTTTTTCTTTATATTTTTTTGTATTTGTGCAAATTGTTTTAGCACTAATAATAGCACAATAAATTGTTTGGCATGAATGAAAGCGTCTATCATAAAATGTATACAAATTTATTTGAACGACGCCTCAAAGTGATATTGTGACACACAAACATACAAAATCCAAACACCTTTGTTTTGGACGTGTTGTTCGCTTCGGTTCGTTTTGCTGCTGCGCGCACAAGACAGATGAATGAACATGACTTAATTAGATAATGAATTTGATGATTGATTCACAAATGTTCACTGAATTAAACGAAACATTGAATATTTTAATATAATTTTAGCTGCATCATTGATACGAGATTATTTTTATCGCTGTTTATAGCTGGGCGAAGGAGGCTGCTGCGGAAGTTTGTGCAAATGGTGCGACACAACTTTCGAAAATTCTGAATGATTGTCTTGACTATAGATATTTTTGTATAGCATCTTTCACATTGAAGAGGAATTCCGTAAATTAGGGAGATAGGGTGAGTTTTTTACATTTTTTCAAAATTTATATTCGGATGGGCAATGGAAAATTTTTTAAAAAAATTTCTTCGAAAAGGTTCCTCCCCCGAAAATTGAGTTGCAGTTTTGAAAAATGTAGCAATTTTAAAGATATTGGAATTTGTCTTGTTGAAATACTGGTACTATCATTGCAGTTGGCCCTAGAGATATTGAAATTATATAAGTTTTTCGGCCAAACCTATAGTGGGCGTGGTCGAACGTACGTACCCTCGATCTTAAAACCTTAATGAGCCCCCATCACTTTTTTATTTCTTATAATTTTGTATGAAAGACACAAAACTTCCCTAATTGAAATATTCAAATTATAATCATTTTCGAATTAACAAAATATTTCAAATTATATCACACTCGGACTCGATAATAAGTGTAAAAGGGTTGAAGACACAAGGTATATATGTTCTGAGAAAATGTGGACGTTGAAAAAATATTAGGGGCGGTCATGCATTTGACTCCCCTAGGAGCAAATTCAATACAAATGTAGTTTTACTATGGGAGTCCCTTTAAGGATTGGTGAGGGGAAATTAGCGTGTCTCCCCTCTAGAGGCGATTCAGGCGCAGTTTTTGACGCTTTTCATAATAAACTGTATGGGGGCCATCTTAAGGGTTGAAGCTTTTCTTTATTCGTAGCACAAACACACAGGGGATATCCTCTACAAATGCGGCGCATTGCGTAGGCGAATGGGCGGGGGGGAAGGGAGCAGTATGTGTTGACTTCTGTTTTAAATCTCTGAAAATCGTAATAATCGTAATTATATCTGCCGGAAGTCGATTCCACATATGCATAGTGCGGGCAAAGAATGAATTCATTCTGTAATGTGTAGCACAGCCGACTGTCCAATCGACAAAAAATGGGTGGGAGTCGCGTATCTCTACCGAGCATCCACGCGAGCGGCATAAGATCACGAATATCTTGAGAACAAACACCATAAAATATCGATAGGACAACGATACACATCCCACATTACGACCGTGTTCAAGGGAAACAATGTAATTGGATATCAATACCATCGCCTTCCTCTGAACACGGTCAAGTAGCTCCAAGGAAGATCTTGGAGCACCCGACCATATATGGGAGTAGTATTCCATCGGAGGGAGTGAAGTGTTTCTTACACCGCTTTAAGAAGCCTAGACACTTGAATGCTTCCTTTGACACATCGAATACATGTTTTGTCCAACGAACATCGCATTGTATTTTCATGCCTGAACATAAAGAGTAATTGATAGCTCAACATCTACACCGTTCATAGAATTCGACGACACAGTTGGATCAGTGAATCGCTTGTGAGACATTAAGGGGCCCTGGATCTTACGTGCATTACAATCTTCTTTATTCACTCGACCCCATGGCCAGTAAATACTGTCTAAGGAACTCATTCATCAATCGCTTTTTGTTCTCAATTTCTTGAAGACTTGGTCTATGATCAAATGAGAATGAATGACAGAGGTTGCTGTCATCCGCAAATGAGTAGAATGGATGCAAGAGATTGTCGATGAAAATAAGAAAAAGGGAGAGGGAAGGGGAAACGACAGAACCCTGTGGTGATTATATACCGACTATGCCTCTATCGAAACTATACTAAACTTAGTTGGAGAGGGGTTGATGAGATAGTCATTCCCGAAGCGGGGAAGCGCAGGCCAATTAGCTTTTCCTCATTTCTGGTCAAAACTTTGGAGAAGCCTTTAGAGAAGCTCACACTCGCATAAAACTGGACTGTTCGTCTGGTTTATCGGCCAGACAGCATGCCTAGGGTCGCTCACTAGAACTTAAACAATACACACTTTCTGCCTTTGTAATCGTTAATCCTGATGCCGTTAATAGAGAATGCCTTAGTTCGGCTTGAAAAATTGCATAAGTAGTCGGATACTCACAATGCTCAAAGGCAGAAGTCAAAGAATGTTAGCAGAGGAACAACCCCAGGGAGGGGTCATCTCGCCGTTACTGGGGCTAATCGTTATAAGTTCAATTGGTGTAGTGCAGATTATGTAGTTATATTGATTCTTGGTATGATCTCGTCCCTGATCAGCGATATCATGAATGTAGCCCTTCAGACACTAAACTCCTGGACCTTTCGAAGTGGTCTGTTAACGAAAAAGACTCTCTACTTACAACTCCCTAAACCATTCGGTTATGAACGACAGCCATGAAATCACGCACGTGATTTTAGACTCAAAGCTTTCTTGAAAGCGCTACTCTGAACACAGGATCCATAAAGCCACAGTAGCTTGTTATAACTGCCCAAAGTATTACAAACAATAATAAAATAAATACTCACCTATGGGCGGTAGTATGGTGTCCAGTAATGAAAACGCAACACCTAACCTCCTGTAAAAGACACAGGGGCAATGCGTACTTGTCTCTTGGAAACTCTTAATTCGATTCAACTTCCAATTGAGGACCATGTGTTACCATCAGCCGCATGCTGCGCTGCTCCATCAGAATGCGGAGAAGACGTACATATCGCCATGCCGCTCTCCCGGGAGCATCAATTAGTGCCTTTCCGTTTTTGTGAATATACGCTCAGGCTGGTATTCTCGAAAATTTTCCATATGAACATCAATCACCTTCAAACAGACTACTCTTCACCGAAACTTACCTTCGACCCAGAAAAGATAATTCTCGACTGGCTGTCGTTCTGACACTGGACAATAGAAAATCATGTAACGATCACGTAGCTGCGACGACACTGATGAGAAAGAGACAGCCATTGGTACTTCACATGCTTTTGCTCTAGATTCCTGGATGACATCGTTGATAGCCCGCAACTGCCGCAAGATGTTCAGCAGCCGCTGAGGTTTTAAGCCCAAAGAATTACTAACGACAATAAAATCAATACTCACCTATGTGGCGGTAGTATGTTGGGCAGCAATGGAAAACGCAACATCTTAGTGCCTTACTGTTTATGAATATACGCTCAGGCTGGTATTCTCGAATATTTTAATTAACATCATACTATACCTGCATATACACATACTTACATATGCAATTCTATGAGATGCTTGTATGATGGCATGTGTACTTTATTACTTGGTGCGATTTTTTAAACGCAAATTCGGCAACTGAGTTGTACTTCTCGTTCGTTTGTGAGAATCATCTCTTCATAGAGGGTTTGATGTTGAAAAGTCGCTGCGAAGCCACTTGAAAAGACTTTTTATATGGTCGAAATCATGATCGTGGTAGTCTGCAGCCAAGTAATAAATGTCACCATGCCATTTGTAAATAAATTTGCATTCTATTGAATATAGATGCAAAATGGTCTTGAGCCAGGACAATATCCCAGTTCCAATCAAATTAGAATCGACTATAAAAAATTACTGATTATTTTTTAAAATTACTGGTTTTATTGGAAAGGTTGTACTTTGTCATTTAATAATGAACACAATATTATTCATATGACTACCACGACTGGCTCGGCAGTCCTCATCCGATCAACCCAATTTTTCAGTTTATGGCCCAATGATGCCGCCAGCCCAAAATCCACACCAAACAGTGACTCGTTGTGGATGCATTGGCTTCTCAATAGTCACGTGTGGGTTCTCTGAATTCCATATGAGGCAATTTTGCTTTTTGACATCGAGATGAAAGTGAGCTTCATGAAGGCAGAACTGAAGGCCCATTTGGTACCATTTTTACCCCCTTGATGTTTCTACGCAATTAGAATTTCATCATTCTAGCTGTAGTCGGTTAGTTGGTACTATTTTTATCCCTCTGTACCATTGTATCCCTTAGCCCCAAAAAGTACGAATTTCGAAAAATCTGTTTAGTTTAAGTGTCTACGCAATCAGAGGAATGTATACACCGAATTTCATTATTCCAGCTGTAGCCATTTGGTTGGTACCATTTTTATCCCTCGTACCCATTGCATCCCTTGAAGGTACGAATTTGGGAAAAAACCCTTTTATTTTGCATGTCTACGTAGTCAAAGGAATGTATAGTCCGAATTTCATGACTCTAGCTGCTGACATTTGGTTGGGTTTTTATCCCCTTTTTCTATTTTGACCCAAAAAGTACGAATTTCGAAAAATCAGTTTATTTTCCGTGTCTACACAGTCAGAGGAATGTATACTCCGAATTTCATGACTCTAGCTGCGGTCATTTGATTGGTACTATTTTTATCCCCTTTTTTCATTTAACCCCAAAAAGTACGAATTTTGAAAAATCCGTGTATTTTACTTATCTATGCAATCAGAGGAATGAATACACCGAATTTCATTATTCTAGGTACAGCCGTTTGTTTGGTACCATTTTTATCGCTCTATTCCCATTTTACCCCTTTAAAGTACGAATTTGGAAAAAATACTTTTATATTATGTATCTACTCAATTAGAATGTACACACCGAATTTGGTGTTTCTAGCTGTTGTCGTTTAATATGTTCCATTTTTATCCCTTTTAAGCCCCATTTCACCCTGTACAAATAAGAATCACTTTATGGTGGTACGTTTTTGTTATAGTGGGAATGCGCATACCAAATATCAAGCAAATATAAACAGACATATTCAAAAAAAAAAAAACATGCTTAAATACGCTAAGATATTAGGGATTATTATGGGTATTTATAGTCCTTGCGAGGGAAAAATTTTGGGCCGATTTCGCCCCGTTTCAATCCTAACCGATCTATAACTATAAGACGCATTTATGACAAATTTTAACGTTATAGCTCCTTTAGTTTAGATGCTAGCGTGCTTTCAACAGACGGACGCACGGGCAAGGCTAGATCGTCTTAGAATTTTATGACGATCAAGAATATAAATACTTTATAGGGTCTCAGGTCGATATTTCAAGGTGTTACAAACGGAATGACAATGTTAGTATACCCCAATCCTGGAGGTGGAGGGTATAATAAAAATGAATGTTATTCTTCCATTCAAAGTCAAAATAATCGGTAGTGGCCCACCCATATTATATTTGGGTTGATATTCTTTATATCTCCTTTTCCCGACTCTCCCTAAGATTACTGGGATGCAGTCGCAGAAAATCAAAGGGGTTTTCAATGATTCGAAGAACTTTTAAATTTTTGTGCTAAATTCTCAACCTCGTATTGTTTCAATGTCGTCCCATAGAAATTTTCAAAATCCGTTCATCCTAATGCCCACAGAGTGTTGTACGTCACATTTGCATCACATACATATAGAATTTATGCTAGCATTTGCCGAGTGTAATCAATAACCGTGCCCTTTTGCATGTGGGTCGCTGGCAATTAGACCATGGCATTTAATGGCTTATTCAACCCATTTAAAATAGCACATATTAGCATAGTTTTCTCTGCTTCTTCTTCACATAAGTGTTCTAAAGATATCTAGAGCGTAACTGTTAATTTCAAATACAAATACTTCAATTTTGACCTTTCACATCAGCATATTTCTAAAAATATAGTTTAATGTGAATATATCATTTTTGGCTTATGACTTTAATGACATCTGACCTAAGGTGTTCCAAGACCTTGACTTGACTTCTTCGTCTTCGAAAACTTCTTCTGCTTCAACTGCTCTTTGTGGCACTGCTTCTACTTCTTCTCGCTGTGCTGTGTCTTTTTTTGTTTCTGATATCGGATGTAGGCCTTCTTTTTTTACCAACGCTACTCTTAATCGTTCGAACGTTGGCCATAACAGATAGTTGAGATAAATTAATTTAAAATTCATATAAATACGTTAAGATTTGCCTGAAATATGATCAGTTAAATTTCAAAACGAAACAAATAATTCATTCCTTCTCCACCATTAGCAACACCGCCACCACCACCACCTCGAAATGGTTGAGTACCTTTTTGCCGTTTTTTATTTGTTGTTAACAGAGCTTATGCTAATTTTTATTTTTATATTATTATCTCCATTTATTATTCCCCCAACAACAACAAACAACTCACTCAATTCGAATTGATTAACAAAAAAAAACACTGCTTTTGTTTTTAAATAATTCACTCACTCGTTCGCTCACTTGCTCAACTCAACTTGTTTCGGTGTTTCATTTTTGTTTGGGCATTTGCAGTTTGCCATCTGCTCGCTGTTATTGCTGTTGGCCCATCATTCCCTAGCGGATGTTTCGGAATTGGTAAAGTCCGGTAACGGTTTCTTGTACGATGCACCCCCACGCATCTCCGATTTACCGTTAGCACCTTTAGACCTGGCCAACGATGTGAAGACACAGAGTGCCCTAGCCGCTCTCGCGCCTCCGTTTGTGGGAAAAGCACCGGTGGCGGCTACGGCGCCGCGGACAGAGCCAGTGCCAGCGTCGGCGTCTGTGCATGCGTCCACACCTACAACAGTGAAGAAGGCAAAGATTAGCTCGGGCCGTACACAGGTGGATGTGATACCGTCATTGGCCACAGCTGCCACTCTGAGACAACGACAGACTTCAACATCTCCGTCCTCTGCTTCAGCTCCAGCCTCTGCCGCCAGCGCCCGCATTGAAGCGGTGCGTAGTTCTTTTAAACTTCAGGCACCCCCCTTGCCGCCAATGGCGCCGCCAGCGACGCCAACTGCAAAGCCGGGTTATAGTTATGCCGCTCCAAATAGACAGTTTCTCACAGGTCGATGATGACGATGGAGATGATGACGACAACGCTTGTCTTTGCTTTGATTTATTTAATTTTAGGAAATACAAATTAAAACAAAGACTTGTTAATTCGTTCCTTCTTTTCGTAAAATACTATTAACAATGCTTTAGTGTTTGTTTTTATTATTTTTATCGTTGAGGCCTCGTGATAAAGTTGTATTTAACATTAATTTAAAATATTAAGAAGTGCCAAAGCACCAAACAGAAAATGTTTTAATCTCTTAATGAAGTAGTTCAAATAAACACTGTGTCCGCCTGTTGTTTTATTTACATTTTAGTTTTGTCTTCTGGTACAAGGGAATTAAATGAAATGAACGTTATGAGGGTACCTCACCCACGCTATAGGGTAGCAGATAATATATACATTAGGATGGGTCACGAATATAAATTGGGTGACCACCCACCAGAAATGAAGATTGAATTGTTTAGTGATGATCTGCAAAATATTTCGTCACTGGGTCAAGCGATCTGTGAGCTAAACGCTCCTGAAAACACCTCTCATGTTTTCCTCGTGTAATTATTGTCCAATTTTTGTTTCTGAATTAATAGACCCTTGGTCGTATTATTGGGCGTTTAGATTGATTTTTGTGGGTTTCCAAAGTGGCATATTTCATATTTCTTGTTATGAAAAAATAAAGAGGAAAAATCAATACCTGTCAAATGTCAAATATCGGTCGATAAATGACGTCTCTGAATCCATATTTCTCAGATAATTTAATTCAGCAGATGGCTTTTCAGAGCCAAAATGTTCAAACTCTTTTTACAAAAATGAGCGTTGCGACGGCAATTTCCTTCCGATGTTCATCTTATAGGCATCATTCGAAAGGTATTGACTGCAGCTATTTATTTTTTATAAAATACTGACAACAAATACGAAAAATTTTTTAGTTATCACTGTGAAATTCAACAAAAAATTACTATAATCGTCCAATAATTCGACCAATAAGTTACTCTAAGACAAGAATCAACATTTTTATTTAAAGTGCTTTCAAGGGTCTAGTATTTCAGAAAAAAATTGAGAAAAAATGTAACACAAAAAAAATACACCGGAAAAAATTATTTTTGTGGTTATTTTCAGGAGCGTTTAGCTTGATCTAGGAACGTAATATTTTTGCAAATCCTCATTAAACAATCCAAACTTTATTTTCGTGGGGTGACTGGAAATTGTTTTTCCATTTGTATGGACGGCGACCTAGCCTAACGTACGCAGTGCAAGATAACCTAACGTCATGATTCAAACAATTTTTGCCGTAAAAATAAAAAGTGATAATTTGGAAAAATCTTTATATGTTGCTTGTCTATGCAGTTAGAGGAATTTATCCCATTTTTCATATTTTACCCCTTAAGAGTACGACTTTCTAAAGTCTCTTTATTTTACGTGTCTACGCTTTTAGGGGAATGTACACACCGAATTTTATCATTTTAGCTGTAGCCGTTTGGTTAGTACTATATTTATCCCTCTGCTCCCATTGTATCCTTTGAAAGTACGAATTTGGAAATAACCTTTTATTGTTCGTGTCTACGCAGTCAGAGGAATGTATACTCCGAATTTCATGACTATAGCTGTGGTCATTTGGTTGGTACTATTTTTATCCCCTTTTTCCATTTTAACCCTAAAAAGTAAGAATTTCGAAAAATTCTCTTAGTTTACGTGCCTATGCACTTAGAGGAATTAATACACCGAATTTCATTGTTCTAGATGCAGTCGTTTGGTTGGTACCATTTTTATCCCTCTATTCCCATTTTACCCCTTAAAAGTATGAATTTGGAAAAAATACTATTATATTATGTATCTGCTCAGTTAGATGTACACACCGAATTTCGTGTTGCTATCTGCTATCGTTTGATAGGTACCATTTTTATCCCTTTTTGGTCCATTTCCCCCCCTACGAATAAGATTCACTTTACGTTGCACGTTTTTGTTATGGGGGAATGCACACACTCAATATCAAGTAGACATATTGAAAAAGCATGCTTAAATACTCTAAAATATTAGGTGTTATTATGGGTATTTTCAGTACTTGTGAGGGAAAAATATTTCCCTTTCGACTGAATTCGCCTAGTTTCAATCCCTACCGATCTACGACTATAAGAAAATTGGGACGTCCTAGCCCCTTCTGTTTAGATGCAAGCGTGCTTTCAACAGACGGACGGAAGGAAGGACTAGATTGTCCTAGAATTTTATGACGATCAAGAATATATATATACTTTATAGGGTCTCAGGTCGATATTTCAAGGTGCAAACAAACGGAATGACAAGGTTAGTATACCCCCATCCTGGAGGTGCAGGGTATACAAATATTCTGCAAATAAGTAATTACTTTTTTTTAGAATTTCTCAAAACAGTAAACAATTTTTGACAAGTTTGTTTTTCATAAACGAGAAGCATTTAACGAAAAACTATTTGATTTATTTCGCCTTAAATTATCTGTGCTCTACTCGAAAACCTTGATAAGTTCAAATTTGGTCTTACAAACGGTTATTCCCCCAATCTCGACACTGAACGTTCATTTGCTACTTAAGACACTTAGCCACCAACAATGCATAAAACGGGTCGTGCTGTGCAATAATTGAGTGACTAATACATGTATATCGATTAATTATCGATGTGAATATTTTAACCAAATTTTATTGAAAAAATTGCTACTGTTCTCATTATTATTCATCATTATTATTCAAACTTGGCATACGTGTATTCGTACTTAGTTTGTTATTAATCTAATTTTATTCTCACACAATTCAATTCAAAGCAAATCCGTTGGCCACAATTTATAAAGATAAAACAATTAAGAAAACGTCAGTCGGCTAAACCGACTTATAAAGGATGATTTTTTAACTATTATCTTTTTGGCAACACTGGTTTAAACAGCTGACGCACGTTTCGTGTTTTGTTTCACTGTCAAACATCTTCAGTTTGGTCTATAATTTAACCATGAATCGACTTCCAAACGAACAACGCTTGCAAATTATTGAACTTTATTATCAAAATGCGTGCTCTGTTAAGAAAGTTCATCGCGCGCTTCCATTTCATTGTCAGTTCAGTCGACCCACTGAAGCGGCTATTCGGGCTATTGTGACTAAATTTCACACCAAATTTACATTGATGGACATTAAACCACCAACACGCTTACGTAGAGTGCGAACTGAAGAAAATATCGCAGCTGTATCAGCCAGTGTTAATGATGGCCATCAAATATCGATTCGTCGCCGTTGGCAGCAATTGGGCCTCTGTTACTCAAAAACGTGGAAATGCCAAAATTGGACTAAGCGGATGGACCATTTGAGGCGCAGTCAAGGTCAACATTTGCATGATATAATCTTTAAAAATTAAATTATATGGACCGTACTATCGATTCAAATAAAGATTTCATGCATTTTTCTGAAATTTATGTGTTTTTTTTTAACTTTTCTATAGCTTTTAAAAAATCACCCTTTACATACCCTCACTCTCATACAACATATCTATGGAAATTATAATAACTTAAATTGTACGTAGGGCCGAATGATTTGTGTAGATGGTACTATAAAGTTCATTACATTTGGTCCTAGCTTCACATTTATAAAACAATTGCAAAAACATGATCAAATATCAAGTCATAGTGGATTCAATAGATTTTATGAAGGATTTAATTTTACCTAGGATAAAGACAATTGTGGGGGAGGTACAAGAAGGGGCGTGGCTAAACGGTAAATATTTTTTTGGTTTAAAGTGTTTATAAAAACATTTTCAAATATCAAATTTCAAATGATTTTGACTTCCCGTATGGATGTTATGTCGGTTTTATTGTAACCAAAGTTTATGCAACTTTGTGTGGGAGGTACCAGAAGGGGTGTGGCAATATCACCGATATTCCACGCGAATGTAACCTCAATAAAACCATTGCCAAATATAAAATTTCACAGTATTCCGTTCATCAGTATTCAGTTATAACAGCTTTAATTTTACGTAGGTTAGGGTGATTTGTGTGGGAGGTGCAAGAAGGGTCGTGACAATACCCGTCATATTTAGTACGCCTAAAATGATTATAATATCTTTATCAAATACCAAATTATAGCCTATTCCTATTCACATCCTATTCGGTGTGGAAGTTACAAAGGTTTTAATTAAACATAGGAATATGGTCCATTTGTGTGGGAGGTACCAGAAGGGGTGTGGCAATTTCGCCCATCTTTGAACTTAAACTAAGTTTAGGAAAAATATTACCATGTGCAGAGTTTGAATTGATTCCTTAACTCCCTTCGAGAGTTATTGTGTACACTAGCCAGCTAGACAGACGGACGGACATGGCTCAAACATCTTAAAAAGTCGTGAAACGGATTTGGTCCAAAGATACTTAGGGTCTTGAGTCACTCCTTCAATGCGTTACATTTTTTTTCTGTCCCAAATGATATATACCCTTCTACTCTGAAGAGTGAGGGTACACAAATACTGAAATTTCGGAACGAACTAAGTATTTAACGAAATGAAGGCACCCTAAATAAAATAAATTTATTAAACATTCACTCCACAGAGTAGGAGGGTATATATCATATATATATTTATTGATTTTGCCTATGTGGAGCGTAAAGCCGTATCATTTGGCACAGTGATAAAGTGTAAAGTATTGAAGGATTGACTTAAGAACCAAAGTATATTTGGATAAAATCCATTTCACCACTTTTAAGCTGGTTGAGCTGAATGGTCTTCCGTCGGTACCTACCACACAAATTCATATTCCTAAATTAAATGAAAACCAATGTAACAAATACTTCAATCGATTATATCGTGAAGACCAGAAATTTTTAATCGAATCGATATTGGTTTGGTTTTGATAACAGTGATCTGGGTGCAAATCACCCGATTCGATATCGAGATAATTTTGATAATTTTGTACAGAAAATAATTCTTGATAAGTTTTCCTAAGAAAATATTTTTGGTAATTTAAAAAAATAATAATTTCTGATAATACAAAATTAAATAAAAATTAAAAAAAATACTTTTTAATGTCTTATTTTCAAAAAAAAAATAATTTTTGAAATTAAAAAAAAATATATAATTTTTTCAAAAAAAAATTTTTTGTTTTTTTTTTTTTAGAAAAACTAATTATTTTTGATAATTTTTCAAAAAAGATTATAATTTTCAATAAAATTATTTTTTATAATTATTTAAAAAATATTTTTAATAATAATTTTTATATATTTTTTATTATTTTTCGGGATAGTCTGGCTTGAGGTGATGAACAAACCAAAAAAGTGATGTTTAGTTTTTTTTTTTAAATTGTTTTATTTATTTATTCTTTTCCGATATTTCACTTTAAATACAAACAAAATTAATTATACAAAAAGACAAAACAAAAATTATCACAATAATTACATTTTACCAAAACTTATAAACTCTTTCGTTTCGAAGTACTTTCTCAACTAAAGCTATTATTTTCGTTCATATTTGTAAAAGATGTTTCGATATATTTGTGCACAGTGGTCAGTCTGGTAGTTCATTCTCTGGTCAGTAGGGACATTTATAATATGTAACATTTCAAGCGTATATCTTCAAGCGTATATCGTCGTTCAAGTTTGGCTTATGCCCCGTCAAGGTACAATGGGCTGTCAGTGTTGTCTTTTGTTCCAATGCTTTGTCAATCGCTTATTGATCCGATTTGTGTGCAGAAAGTCGCGTTTTTAGTTTCATCTTTGTAGTTGATTTGTATAATATTTTTTAATAATATTTTTAATAATAATTCAAAAAAAATTTTCAATAAAAATAAATAATTCTGATCATTATACCCTCCACCTCCAGGATGGGGGTATACTAACTTTGTCATTCCGTTTGTAACACCTTGAAATATTGACGTGAGACCCTATAAAGTATATATATTCTTGATCGTCATAAAATTCTAAGACGATCTAGCCATGTCCGTCCGTCCGTCCGTCCGTCTGTCCGTCTGTCCGTCTGTTGAAAGCACGCTAGCATCTAAACGAAAGGAGCTAGGACGTCCAAATTTACCATAAATGCGTCTTATAGTCGTAGATCGGTTGGGATTGAAATGGGGCGAAATCGGCCCAAAGGGAAAAATTTTTCCCTCACAAGGACTAAAAATACCCATAATAATCCCTACTATTTTAGCGTATTTAAGCATGTTTTTTGAATATGTCTGTTTATATTTGCTTGATATTTGGTATACGTATTACCCTTATAGCAAAAAACTGCAGCATAAAGTGATTCTTATTTGTAGGGGGTGAAATGGGACAAAAAAGGGATAAAAATGGTACACATTTAACGACAACAGCTAGAAACACGAAATTCGGTGTGTACATTCCTCTAATTGAGTAGATACATGATATAAAAGTATTTTTTTTCAAATTCGTACTTTTAAGGGGTAAAATGGGAAAAGAGGGATAAAAATGGTACCAACCTAACGGCTGTACCTAGAATAATGAAATTCGATGTATACATTCCTCTGATTGCATAGACAAGTAAAATACACGGATTTTTCAAAATTCGTACTTTTTGGGGTTAATATGAAAAAGGGGATAAAAATAGTACCAATCAAATGACCGCAGCTAGAGTCATGAAATTCTGAGTATACATTCCTCTGACTGCGTAGACACGGAAAATAGACGAATTTTTCGAAATTCGTACATTTTGGGGTTAAAATTGAAAAAGGGGATACAAATAGTACCAACCAAATGACCGCAGCTAGAGTCATGCAATTCGGAGTATACATTCCTCTGATTGAGTAGGAATCGGAAAATAAACGAATTTTTCGAAATTCGTACTTTCAAGGGATACAATGGTACAGAGGGATAAAAATAGTACCAACTAAATGACTACAGCTAGAATGATGAAATTCTAATTGCGTAGAAACGTCAAGGGGGTAAAAATGGTACCAACCACATGGTCGCAGCTGGAATTATGGAATTCGGTGTATACATTCCTCTGCCTGCATAGACACGCAAAATAAAAAGTTTTTTTCCAAATTTTGTACCTTTTCTATTATGGCAAAAATTGGATGAATCATGAAGTCAGGTTATTTTGCACTATGTACGTCTGATAATGGATTTTTTTGTACTTTTGGAATTAAAAAAGAATGAAAATACAACCAACTGTAGCACCCACTATCTGCCAATATTTATGGTATTTAAGCTTTTTGAAAATATAAATATAAGAATATTTATTTTTTGATTTGAAATAAATAATGGTTTGAAATAATTAAAATATTATATTTATTTATAAAATTATTTTTTCAATATTTGTTTTGGTTTGCCTATATTAAAAAAATTATATTTTCCTGTAATATTACTGCACTTCTACGAAAACCGACAACCTCTGTGGAATGCAATCCATGGTGGAGGGTATATAAAGTTCGGCCCGGCCGAACTTAACGCCGTTTTTACTTGTTTTTTTAATCATGTCGATTATGCACGCCGACGGATGACTGCGGATCGGATTTTTTCCGCAGTTGAGTATTTTGGTATTATATAAGCCGATGGTAATGCCGTTGCGGAAAAATTCGTATTATGTATTCCTCATGCGACTCACTTCACATACAAAAATATCCGACAGAAAATCATCGCTGATTTGATGCGGATAAAGTACTTTTTGGTTGTTTTTTTATTTGTTTTAACCGAAATTGCTTCACAAACCTGTGGAAATATATAAAATTTATTCACTTTTCACTTAAGGAATTTTTCTACTTACATTACATCGGTTAACTTGAAAACACTTACGGCCCTGTTCCGTACCTGTCTTCTATTGCCACTTTTTTCTTCCAAATTTATAAAAAAACCAATTGATGAATACATTATAAAATGTTAGAATTTCAATTATTTTATTTAATTTCAAATCTAAGAATATGTCAGCGCACTTTATTGGTTACTTTTGTTTGTCATTTGCTTATAAATGTCATATCGACTTTATGTTGGTAATGCAGTCATCCGACGGATTACATAATACAATTTTCCTCACAAAGTGAGTCGAGTGCGGATCGAGTCAATCCGATCCGCAGCAAATCCGTCGGCGTGCATAATCGACATGAATATTTTTTTTGATCATTTTTTTATATTTTTGATAATTTGTGATAATTTAAAAAAAATAAATAAATTTTTGCAAAATAAAATAATAGCGGCCCACAGTGGTTCGGAATCAAAATCCAAAGTCCCAAATTCAATAACTTTAGTTCCAGTGAAAATTTTTGAGTTCCATAAACCAATGAAATTAGACAGGGATTATTTTGAGATATCAACATTGTAAATCGCACAATTAGACATATAAGGGGGCATTTAAAAATTTTTAAATGGGAACTACCGATTAGTATGACTTTGAAAGGTAGAATAACATTATTTTTTATTTTTATTTTCAAGTTTATGTTTGACATTTGCAAAATGGGACGCTATACGCTGGAACAACATTGGGAAATATTAAAAACTTACTGCCAAATTAGTGAGTCTTTAAACCAAACTGTAAGAAATTTACGTGGAAACTTTTCGAGAAGAGATCGACATTCAGTTTAGACTTCATGATTTTCATTTTCATTTCGGTGGCTATGTCAATATGCAAAATTGCCGCATATGGGGTTCAGAGAATCCACACTGGACTATTGAGAAGCCAATGCATCCACAACGAGTCAGTGTTTAGTGTGAATTTTGGCTGTACTGAAAAATTGGGTGAGGTACTGCCGAGCCAGTCGTGGTAGTCATATGAATGATATTGAGTTCCATTATTAAATGACAAAGTTCAACCTTTCCAATAAAACCAGAACTTTGAGAAAATAAACAGTCATTTTTGTATAGCCGATTTTAATTAAAAGTTTTAAATGACCCACCCTTTATTCTCAAGAAAATAGAGATTGTATTTATGTTGATCTCTGTGTGTACTTGATATTCGACCTGTTGATTTTTTTCTCCTTTTTACAGGACTTTTTAATATCCAAAGGATAGATGTAGATTTTTCAATAATTTCTTCTTACTTTTGCCAGGCATACAAAGGCCATATGGCATGGAACGAACGAGAAGAATAACTGTTAGAAAATACTTTAAATTCCCTGCTTTTATCTGTATTAGTTCAGCATTAACAACCATTTCCAGAAATCCCACTTATTTGTTTAGTTTATTCATGTTTTACAATTTGTTGTGATTATAACACCAACGGATTAATGACCCCATAGCATCATAGACCACATTCTCATTTAGGGTGTATTCTCTGTACGAAACACTGCCGTCCATCTGTCTATGTGTTTCTTTTGCGCGGGGTGAATGACTTCATCGATCGATCGATTGACGATCGCTCTTCTAATCGCATGTGTTTTTCCCCCACTAAATTATAATATCGTGATGTTTATAGCCTACATCGAATATCAAAACATTTAAATTTCCAACACACGACTTAGAAAGATATTAATTCCATTTGTCTTCTTTTTTCTCTTCGAATTAATTAATGTCATTTAAAAGAGATGAGAATATTGATGAGAAATTTTATAAAAAAAAGTGTTTTGCATAAATTACGAACTAATTTGAAGAACTACGAATTGATTAGAATTTATTGGCAGAGATCGATATGGAGGCAGCGAAATGTGATAGAGATTGGCCATAACGGTTTGAATAGTGGTTGGACAAAGTTTAACCCATGGGAGGCAATGGTTGACATAAATCTAGCGAAATGCTTGAGAGGGTGATTCATCTTCGCCCCTTGGCAATATCAATACCGATCTGCAACCACTAAACATATCGGACGGACCAATGTACAGGGTGGGCCATTAAAAATTTTAAATTAGAATCATTTTTTTTTCAAATTTCTGGTTTTATTGGAAAGGTTGAACTTTGTCATTTAATAATGGAGTACAATATCATTCATGTGACTACCACGACTGGCTCGGCAGTACATTATCCAATCAACTCAATTTCTCAATACAGTCCAAAATGCACACCAAACAGCGACTCGTTGTGCATGCATTGGCTTCTCACTAGTTACGTGTGGGTTCTCTCAACCGCATATGTGGCAATTTTGCTTATTGACATAGCCACTGAGATGAAAATGAGCTTCATAAAGGCTGAACTGAAGGCCCGATCTCTTCTCGAAAAATTTCCACTTAAATTTCTTACAGTTTGCGTTAAAGACTCACAACTTTGGAAAGAAGTTTTTAATATACACCAATTTTGCTCGAGCGTATAGCGTCCCATGTCGCAAATGTCAAACATAAACCTGAAAGTAAAACTAAAAATTAATCTTATTCTACCTTTCAAAGTCAAAGTAATCGGTAGTTCCAAATTAAAATTTTAAATGGCCCACCCTATTGAAAGATGACCCCTCAAGAGAGGGTTGCTGTTGCTTATGGAACAAAAGAATGTGTCCTTTATGGTAGATTTCATATAATATTTCCTCGCAAACGGAATATCAAATTTAGTACACTCTCCAACCTATGATGGGTAATATAAAACACTAATTTTTGAAAACATACCAAACAACTGCAAATTTTCGAAAATGTAAAGTCTTGAACATGGCACGGTATCCCAGCATGGGTTAAACATAATTCGAAATTAATTTCATTATGTTAAAAACAATACAAATTTGAGTTTACATAATACAAAATTGATAGTTCGATGATCTACAAATTAGTGGCATAACCATAACCCAGCGAACAATTTTTGTTTAGATAATACTATTATGCACAAAAAAATTATTTTCGACTGGCCATGTATACATTTTTTGACTTTCTAAACTCGAAAACGGTATAAAAATATTCTAAGGATATTTTTTCCATTTTTTTATTAAAATTCCAATATTAGCCAAAGGTACCCTTGTCCTCTCATTTTTAAAATATGAGTCTGTTAACACCCTCATATATGTTCAACTAGCAGTACCCGCTGCTTCGCACGCGAAAAAGCCAGTTATTTGTTAATTTTATCCGTCTCTGTTTTTGGATAGTATTTATTTAATTTGATTTTGGTGGATATAGATAAATCTAAAATAGTAATTTGGAAACCTCCTATTAGCTAGCACTCACACACAGTCAAAGGGAAGTGCTTGTCGATATGCACTAATTATGCTAAACTCCTACTTATGTATAATTTTTATAATTTTCTACCAAGTTTTGAACAAAAAATTACAACCATTTACATCATCGATCTCATGTTTCTAGATGCAGCCAACCACTTTATAACTTTTTGATCTTTCCCAAAAAGTACACACTTTGAAAAATCACTATAGGTAACATGTGTTTTTGCTTTCTCTAAAAATATGTGCTTTATTTGGTAACACGTTTATTCCTTCGTCCCGTATCCGTCCATTTATGTTCCGCGTTTATGTAATTAAAGGAATGTACAGCATTTTCATCCGTTTTCGTCCCGCGCACCACTTAAAAGTACAAATTTCGAAAAATCAAATTTTACTGCGCCTTACATGGTCAGAGGAATTTACACACTAAATTTCACAATTCTAGCTGTAATACTAAAGTTGGTGACATTTTAATCCCTTTTTGTCCCGCTTGCCCCTTAAAAGTGCCAATTTCGAAAAATTCATA
The DNA here is from genome assembly GCA_947397865.1 of Polietes domitor. Classification (NCBI taxonomy): domain Eukaryota; kingdom Metazoa; phylum Arthropoda; class Insecta; order Diptera; family Muscidae; genus Polietes; species Polietes domitor. Next base: position 44,117,899 of record OX377621.1, read on the forward strand.
TAGTTTTGAGCTTCTAAGTTGTCAGAGGTATTTACACTCCAAATTTCACGTCTATAGCTGCAATACTTAAATTGGTACCCTTTTTGTCCCGCCCACCCCCTAAAAAGTACAAATTTCGAATAATCCAATTTTACTGCGCTTCTACAAAGAAATTTACATACCAAATTTCAGTATTCTAGCTGTAATACTTTAGTTGGTACCATTTTTAACCCTTTTTGCCCCGCTCATCCCTTAAAAGTAAAAATTTCGAAAAATCCATTTATGTTGCACACCTACGTGGTCGGAGAAATGTACCGCCGAATTTCACGATTCTAACTACAATACTTTAGCTGGTACTATTTTTATCCCTTTTTGTCCCCTCACCCCTAATAAGTACAAATTTCGAAAAATCCATTTAGATTTGCGCTTCTACGTTGCCAGAGGAATTTATATACCAAATTTCACGATTCTAGCTGTAATACTTTAATTGGTACCATTTTTATCCCCTTTTGTCCCGCTCACCCTTTATAAGTACAAATTTAGAAAAATCCAATTCTAATTCGCTTCTACATGGTCAGAGGAATTTATATACCAAATTTCACGATTCTAGCTGTAATACTTTAATTGGTACAATTTTTATCCCTTTTTGTCCCGCTCACCTCTTATAACTACAAATTGCAAAACAATCCAATTTTAATTGGCTTCTACATGGCCAGAGGAATTTATATACCAAATTTCACTATTCTAGCTGCAATACTTTAATTGGTACCATTTTTATCCCTTTTTGTCTCACTCACCTCTTATAAGTACAAATTTCGAAAAATCCCAATTTGTAGCTCGTCTGCATGGTCATTGCAAGGAACATACCGAATTTCATGTTTATAGCTACCACAGTTTGGTCAGGACGAAGGTTCGATGTTTATACCTTTTTGGCCCATTTTATCCCCTAAAAGTACGAATTTCGTATATTTGGCAACTACCCTGAAAATTTCATGACCCTGGCTTCAGCCGTTTGGTCTGGGGGCTGGTCAATGATAAGTCCGTCAGTCAGTCAGTAACGCAACTCTTTTATATATATAGATTAAAGGTACTTATGACGACTACAAATTTTTCCTAAACATCGAAACAGTCTACTAAGAATTGGAAAATTTTCGAGAAGAGATCGGCCTTCATGAGGTTCATTTTCATCTCGGTGGCTATGTCAATAAGCAAAATTGAGGTGTATGGGGCTCAATGAACCCACACGTGACTATTAATAAACCAATGCATCCACAACGAGTAAGTGTTTGGTGTGGATTTCGGGCTGTACTGAAAAATTGGGATGATCGGATGAGGTAATGCCGAGCCAGTGGTGGTAGTCATATGAATGCTATTATTAAATGACAAAGTTCAACATTTCCAATAAAACCAGAAATTTGAAAAAAATATTCAGTACTTTTTTATAGCCGATTCTAATTAAAAGTCTTAAATGGTATATATATAAATAAAGCTATATAAATAAATTTATATAAATTTATCGAATTTATCGCCTCGGAAAAAAATGTATATATTGTTTCGAATATATTTTTTCCGAGGCGAGCACAGAAGCTACAACTCAGATTTCACTGTGCAACATTTTTGAAGTCATTTCAAAATAACCATATACGGACACCGCTACATGATAAAAGACCAAAAAAAAAAGACCCGTGTTTTTTTTCCCCAAAGTCATGCACTTTTTTTATGGGCCCCAGAGATTTGAGGCCTCGGTGTAATTTTTGGAAAAAAGTGATCATATTCTCAGGCTCATATCTTGCAAACCGTTCGGAATTTTGATTTACTCTCTGAGGCAAAGTTCTAGCTCTTGTCATAAAGAACAAAAATTGTGAACATATAAACTTTTGCGGCTACCTAAGCGCTACCTAAACGGTGTTAAGAATAATTCCTAGGAAGTTCATATGTTCTAGAAAGTTGTTTATTAAGATCTTAGGTACATTTTTGTAGTTGATTGTTTCCCTGAATTTTCAACGGTTTGCTACCTATGGACCTGAACAGGGGAAAAAAGGTTAAAAAAAATCGAATTTTTTTAAGTTTTTTGCGATTTTGACCTTGAAGATGAAGTTTTTTTGATTTTATATGTTCACAATTTTTGTTCTTTATGACAAGAGCTAGAGAGAGAGTAAATCAAAATTCCGAACGGTTTGCAAGATATGAGCCTGAGAATATGATCACTTTTTTCCAAAAATTACACCGAGGCCTCAAATCTCTGGGGGCCCATAAAAAAAAGTGCATGACTTTGGGGAAAAAAAACACGGGTCTTTTTTTTGGTCTTTTATCATGTAGCGGTGTCCGTATATGGTTATTTTTTTTCGTGTTGCACTGTGTTATTTTCCGAAAGAAATTGATTATTCTCAGAGATGTCTGAGCATTTCGGTGAAAAACAGGCTGCACTTTTGTTTGATTGTTTTCAGAAAATCTGAGCTATTTCAGAGTTTGTTAAGACTTTGTCCGATCGGACAATTTATCAGAATTTCCCACGGAATTCGTTGTCAAGTTCTGACTAAGACTTCACATATTCCCAGACAACTCAATCGGAATTCTTGTCAAACCTCCATAAAACTAAGATTTCTAGCAGACATCGCTGACTTTTTTCGACTTCCAGTGAAAAAGAAAGGCAAGTTTGTCAGATTTTTATAAGAAAATCTAAACATTTTCGGAGTTTGAATTCTTGCCAACCCTCCATAAAACATTAAGTACGACTTCTAACCGAAATCGGTAATTTTTTTCGACTTTAGGATTTTTTAAGAAAATATCCAGGAGAATATCCCAGTTCAAATCGAAAATCTGAACATTTTCTGCAATTTTGTCAGAGTTTGCTCAGACTTTGACAAAAACAGCCGAAATGCCTTAGATTCTTCTTACGACTTTCCCAATCGAACAATTTATCAGAATTTTCCTTCAAATGTTCTAACGAATTCGGACAGAAATCTATGCAAGACATCTGAACTCTCTTCTGGATTTCGCCAGACTGAAACCAGCCTGAGTTCTTGTCAATTCTCCAGCCAAGATTCGGTAAGATTTCTGAGCGACTTCTACCATTTTTTATGACTTTGTGACCCACATATTCCGAAGAAATTATTCGAATATCGATTTTAATATATTTTTCTAATAATCAATTCTGACCTGGTTTAACTTTCAACCTATGCCCTTAGAAGTATATAGATATTATGTATTTCATATTGTTGCCCAGTCTTCTTGTAATCTTAAATCAAATTCACAAATTAACTATTTATTTATTTATTAATGCAAAACGCACATATAATCATAATGGATGGATGTCTCCTATAATGAAATCCATTGAGATTAGATCAAATGCTATAGTTCGGCATGGCTCGTGCCGCATCGCAAGATTTGGTTGTTTACTCAGTTGAGTGTTATCGACCTTAATAATTTTATTCATTTCAAATAGGCAAACACGTTTTAACGGCGTCTGAGCGGTGGTGCTCGAGGCATTATATTCTTTCACAGCGTTTTTGTTTTCTTTTTTAAGAGTTTCATAGAATGAAGATATGATAATGGTCGCTGGAGTTATCGATGTAATGCCAGTGGGAATTTGACAACCAGGTAGGTTGGTGGAGTAGACTTTTGTCGGTGAAATTCTGGAAGTTTCATATCCTACAGACTTTATAAGGGGTACCTGCACCTTGCAACATTAATCTTTCGTAGTCTTAATAGAGAAAAACACACAATTTGATTGACTGCTCCCACATCAAATTGATTGAGGAAGTAAAATATTGATTCTTTTGGCCAGCGGCGAACGAAAATTAATTTTATTTAATTAATTTGTCAATCATCATGAAATCTGCACAAAGAAATCTTTTAAAAGTTAAGATTTTCATTTATTTGCTGTCCCTTGGTCGTCCATAGCTCCCTCACTCTCAGTGTGGCCATAATTAATAACATGTAGGAAGTTTCATTGTTCTTTCAGTCCAGATTATACTGAGAGTTCTGAGAAAAATTAATGAATGATATTAGGTCGCATTTGCGATCCTCTATAATTTTTTTCGCAACACTTACACTTTTGATATCATTTTCATTTTTTATGTTTTATTTTTTTTCTTAAACACAATATTTAGCGTTCATGTTAAGCTTTTAAGTGTTAAATCCTAAATGATTAATGGCTACAGCTGTGGTGGGGGGTAACTACATAATATGCTATGCCACGAGTAGAATGTTTTTTTTTTGGTTATTTTCTGGAAAAAATCTCAAAAGCGTAGCTATTTTTAAGTGGACGACGGACGGAGGGTAAAGTAGAGAACGTCAGGTGGAACTTGCTAATCAAAGTAAAATGATGCCACTTGTTCGAATACTTTGTCAGAATTACTTAATATGGGTGCAGTGGTGTTAATTTGTCAATAATTAGAAGTGATTTTGTAAACATGCTTATTTTTGAATACACCGACAGAAAACAACAACATTTGATCATGTTGTTGGAATTTTTTCAAAGATATTTACAGCTGTTTCTTTTTGAGTTGTGAGAAAAAAATCGAAAGAATGTTTAAATGATTATCTGGTGGTCTTCAATCACATTTCAGTTGGAATTTTGCTTTCGATTAAAGTTCGCTGGATTAGAAAGAAGACAGATAATTTTTATTTTGGAGTACTTCGGAAAAAAGTAAAAGGAATAACGACCGGTCGCTGGGCGAATCTTATACTCCTTCCACCAGGGAGTACACATATTGATACTTCTATTGCATATTACTACATATATTAAAAACACTATCCAAGACAATTCTGAAAGACCATATTGAGTAGACCAGTTTTGTAGAATAAACTTATAGTCCAGCTGGGCTGAGTTTCTTTTTACAGTGGGTCAAAGTTTTCATTTTTTTGTCGCTTAGTATAATACTTCCATACTCGCATACGAAAAAATGGTTTATGGTTAATGTCTGAGATAATACTTATTGTCTGAACTATATAGTGGAATTTGCTGATAATTTTTGGATCATTTTTGTGGAAGATCTTTACCCTCTAGCTCCTTTCTTTATAGGCCAATTTGACCCCTTTCTCTAGCAAATCAAAAAAGTCCTTTCCAAAAGGGACCTGTAGGGTTGAATTATTCTATGAAAAAAATTGCCGGAAAATGTCAGTGGGGGTTACCAAAGACACCAAAGTTGTAAATAAAGCTCTTCACGCTTAAATATTAAAACACACGCCATCTACAGAATTATAGGGTAACTATTCTGTTCCATTCAAAAAGTCTTCATTTGTTGGACTGTGGAATAATTGCGACAAAAAATTTTTGGAGTTGAACTGGATCATATACACGAGAAACTAGACTTCGTATATAGGAGAACTGTGACCTCAGTTCTTCATTTGGTGATCACTTCTTCTTTTTAATATATTTTTTTAAGTTTTAATAATTTTTTTAGGTACTTTTCCGAGTCATACAAAAGCAATATGTGTATCAAATGATAGAGACGAATATCTGTTAAAAATATTTCAAATTTCATGCTTATATCTGTTTAAGTTTAGCATTTACAATTATTTCAAATTTCCTCTTTAAAAATAAAAATAAATAAAATTCAACTTTTTAAGGGGGCCATTTTAAATAGTTGTTAGTGCTAAACTAATATAGATAGATGCATGAAATTTGAAGTATTTTTAATAGAAATTCTCCTCTTTTATTTGATACCAGTGGCGCCGTTGAGAGATTCGCACAAGTACACAAAATAAATTATTAAAGTAAGTCAAAACTTAACATTCAATTAGGGTTAATTTCATACTTTTTCCGAATTGTGATTTTTACATTTTTCGGTATAGGATGTGTTTAGCAATATTACTTACAACACAACGAGGAAAATTTTTGTTTTGTGGAACATTTGAAAGCTCTAGCTCCTCAATAAAGGGGTCTGTTTGGCCCCTTTTTTGGAAATAGTAATAGACGCCCCTCAAATATTTACCACACAAATCTACTATAAGTCTCTGAATACACCAAAACTCAAAACTTAACTTTAGTGTTCAGCAGTATTACTTAAAATAATACGAAGAAAAATTTTTGGGCAACATTTTAACCATCTAGCTCCTCAGTGTAGGGGTCTTTTCGTTCCCTTTTGTGAAAAAGGGTAAAAACACCCCTAAAATAGTTAAAAATGTTCCACAAGAATATATGCCGTAAAATTCTACTAAAGGGTGATTTTTTAAAAGCTATAGGAAAGTTTTTCAAAAAACAACATAAAATTCAGAAAAATGCATGAAATCTTTAATTGAAGCGATAGTACGGTCCATATAATTTAATGTTTGAATATTATTTCATGCAAATATTGACCTTGACTGCGCCTCAAATGGTCCATCCGCTTAGTCCAATTTTGACATTTCCATGTTTTTGAGTAACAAAGGCCCAATTGCTGCGAACGGCGACGAATCGATAATTGATGGTCATCATTAACACTGGCCGATACAGCTGCGATATTTTCTTCAGTTCGCACTCTACGTAAGCGTGTTGGTGGTTTAATGTCCAACAATGTAAATTTGGTGCGAAATTTAGTCAAAATAGCCCGAATAGCCGCTTCAGTGGGTCGATTAAACTGACCATAAAATTGAAGAAGCGCGCGATGAACTTTCTTAACAGAGCACGCATTTTGATATTAAAAGTCAATAATTTGCCAGCGTTGTTCGTTTGTAAGATGATTCATGGTTAAATTATAGACCAAACTGAAGATGTTTGACAGTGAAACAAAACACGAAATGTAAACCAGTCAGCTATGTAAACCAGTGTTGCAAAAAGATAATAGCTAAAAAATCACCCTTTATAAGTATCTGAATACACCAAAACTCAATAGTCTACTTCAAAGGCCAGATATAAGTCAAAACTTAAAATTCATTTTAGGGTTAATTTCCTAATTACTCAACATTACTTAAAACACAACGAGAAAAATTGTTGTTGAACATTTTAACCCTCTAGTTCCTCAGTGTAGGGTTCTTGTTGTGCCCTTTTGTGAAAAAGGGTAATGAACACCACTAAATCAGGGGTTTATCACATCAAAATAGTTACCACGCAATTCTACTATAAGTCTCTGAATACACCAAAAGTCAAAACTGAACTTAAATGACAGAAATAAGTGAAAACTTAAAATTAATTTTAAGGTTAATTTCGTACTTTTTCCGAATTGATGCTAAACTGTCCCACAAAACTGTATTTTAGGGGGTGGTAGGAATGCAAAAATTATTATAAGTCAAATATCACTATAAGTCGCCTTACAAAAGAAAGCTGTAATAATATAATATATATTATATATATTATATTATATATATTATATATATATATAAAATAACTGTACCAAGATAAAACTTAAAGCAGTTGTGTGTGGAATCGATATGAAGGACTACATTGTTCCCTCTGACTTCCATACGTGAAGTTTCAAAACGCCGATACACGTGTAATCTTTTTTGTTATTTTTCTGCGTTCCACTGTGTAATTGAATAAGCAAATGAATGACAGTCATCTCTGAACCTCAGCTTTGTTGATTTTAGCACTACCTTCTATTTGCGCTTCAACAAAGTCAACAAAATGTATGAACCTAATTTCATGATTCTAGATGCAGCTGCTTGGTTAGTACCATCTCCCCTAAATTCCAAAACACATAGCAATGTACGCAGCAGTTTTTTCCTGGGAACCAAAATTATAAATTTCGAAAAAGTACGAATTTCGAAAGTTCTCCTATTTTTCGCTATTACATAGTCATAGTGATATAGACAGTTTGATGTTTGCTAATGTGTGAGGAACTCTTAAAATGTGTGAGAAACAGTTCGACAAGGTCAAAAAAAGAAATTACGTTTTTTTTTTCAATTTTTAAAATCTGAAAAACTTGAAAATCTGTAATACAAAAAAAATAACAAATTTTCTTCGCCTTATGAACAAACACGTAAAAATAATATTTTAATTTTGTTTAAATCGAAAAATACGAAAAGTAGTCAATTTTGGGCCGATTTCTAAAATATATCTGATTTCCCGATTTTTAATGCTAACATCTCAAAATAATCCTTGTCTAAAATGTCTACTAGAACAAAAGTTATTGAATTTTGGCCGATGGATTTTGATTCAGAACCACTGTGCTATGTACATATACACCTAACTTCATGATTTCACATTCAGTCGTTTGGTTGGTACCATTTATATCCCTCTTCTTAAAAGTGCGAATTTTAAAATAGCTTCTTTATGTCTATATATTTTACTTTGACATTGCGCATTTATTTGTAACACCCAAAAGGTAACGAGATAGAACCATCGTTTATTATACAGATCGGTTTAGAATCATTTTCGATGGGTCGATTTAGCAATGTCCGTCTGTCCGTTCGTCCTTCCATCTATTCTTGCAATCAAAGTACAGGTCGCACAGAGTTTCAGAAATAAAATCCATCGGCCAAAATTCAACAACTAAAGGGATTTTTTAAAAGCTATAGGAAAGTTTTTCAAAAAAAAAAACACATAAAATTCAGAAAAATGCATGAAGTCTTTATTTGAATCGATAGTACGGTCCATATAATTTAATGTTTGAAGATTATTTCATGCAAATGTTGACCTTGACTGCGCCTCAAATGGTCCATCCACTTAGTCCAATTTTGGCATTTCCACGTTTTTGATTAACAGAGACCCAATTGCTGCGAACGGCGACGAATCGAAAATTGGTGGTCATCATTAACACTGGCCGATACAGCTGCGATATTTTCTTCAGTTCGCACTCTACGTAAGCGTGTTGGTGGTTTAATGTCCAACAATGTAAATTTGGTGCGAAATTTAGTCACAATAGCCCGAATAGCCGCTTCAGTGGGTCGATTAAACTGACCATAAAATGGAAGCGCGCGATGAACTTTCTTAACAGAGCACGCATTTTGATAATAAAATTCAATAATTTGCAAGCGTTGCTTTTAAGCCAGTGTTGCCAAAAAGATAATAGCTAAAAAATCACCCTTTAGTAGTTCTAATAGACATTTTTGAGTTCTGTACAAAACAAGTTAGACAAGGACCCAAGGATTTTTTTGAGATGTCAACATTAAAAATCGGGAAATCGGATATAAAGGGTGGCTAAATTATAAGGGCCGATGTTGATTTTGAATAAAACGCAAATTATTTAGGAAATTTTTGTCATTTATTTTTATTTTGAAAATATTGTTTCAATATTGATTCAAATATGTATGGAACAAAATATAGGCCAAATAGCCGCCGCGTCCTTGGCGGCACACCTCCATCCGATGGTTCAAATTTTCAATGACGCTGAAGCATAATTGAGGTTCTATGCCGTTAATGTGCCGAATTATCTCATCCTTTAGCACTTGAATTGTTGCTGGCTTATCGACGTACATCTTTTCTTTCAAATAACCCCAAAGAAAGAAGTCCAAAGGTGTCAAATCGCATGATCTTGGCGGCCAATTGACATCGCCACCACGTGAGATACGACCATTGAATTTGAAACAATGACTGTTGAAACCACGTATCGTCCACATCCATATCTTCCAATTCGGGCCATAAAAAGTTCGTTATCAGCTCACGATAGCGAAGACCATTCACAGTAACTGCCTCATTTTGGAAAAAATACGGCCCGTAAACCGCACCAAACAGTCAATCTTTGTGGGTGCTTTCGTTTTTCGACAATCATTCTTGGATTTTCATTCGCCCAACTGCGGCAATTCTGCTTATTGACGAATCCACTCAGGTGAAAATGTGCCTCATCACTGAAGATGATTTTCTTCGAAGTGCACGATATGTATTTTGATTTGATCGCCCATTTTCATAATAAGCCTGAATAATTGTAACGCGTTGCTCGATTGTGTATCTTTCCGTGGTTCAAATTGAGTTGGTCTGAAATTGAGAAGTGGCAAATGAAATGCAGAAAAAACTTGACGTTTAGGTGTGGTTCACATTCAACATCGGCCCTTACAATTTAACCATTCTTTATATAGGGTCCGCCATCTAACGTTTTTTTTTTCAACTATTCAACCGTTGGACTATTATTTGTGGGGTGCCCGAGGCAGCCATTTGAATGAAATTATTTTCCATTATTAACTGGAAGGATTGTACTTTCAAATAAAAAAAGAAATTTGAGAAAATATTCAGTAGTTTTTTTATAGCATTTTCAAAAAAAAAAGTTATTTTGCAGACCCGATATTACAAATCGGCCGAAATTTGACTACTTTTCGTATTTTTCAATTTTAAAGAAAATTACAATTTTTAATTTTTGTTTTTATGTTTTTTAACATATTTTTACGTATTTGTTCAAAAAAAGAAGAAAAATTTAAATTTTTTTGTATTACAGATGTTCATGTTTTTCAGATTTTGAAAATTGAAAAAGTCTAAATTCTTTTTTGGACTTGGTTTGGTCGAACTGTTTCTCCCATATTTTAAAAGATTTTGCACTCAATTTTTTTTTGGAAGTTGTGGTTTCTTAGCTTTATTATGACGTCAAAACTATGTTTGTGTCAAATATATATCCTTTTTGAACAAATGTCTAACTTTGGACCAACACAACTTTTTTGGAAAGGTTGAAGGGTTCCCGGTTTTTGTAGGGTAACTTTTGCCTGCATGAAATTGCACCCTTTAGAAAATAAGATACATTTAGTGCAAAAAGTCCAATATTTTAGTTCCAAAACGCAATTTAGTAATTTTCGTCTCGTTAACTTCTGAAAAGTAGGTATGCAGATCAAAAGATGAGTAAATTAACTTTATCCTCATGCTAAATTTCATAACAATTGGTGTTCATTTGCCGGCCAAAAACCCCTAATAACACTTGATTTAACATTTTTATTTTTTTGTTGGCATATTTCCGGCAAATGAACTCCGATTGTTATAAAATTTAGCATGAGGATAAAGGAAACTTAATCATCTACATAAAAAATGTTTGTGTTGACTTTATGAATCATACAAAAATTAAATTTTTAGGTCTAGAGATATTTATGCGCGTATAAAGAATGCTGCTGATACCTCATGTGAATCATAAACATTTCAACATTAATCTGTTTTCGAGTACAACGTTCTTTTGCATTTCATACCAAAAAAAAAAAAAAAAAACAAAATAAATATGATTGACTGCTCCCCCACCAAATCAATTGAGGAAGTAATTACCAATATGTTGTTATAACAAATAGTTCCAGCAGATATAAATTCTCCAAAGAAGAAGAAAAAGAAAAAAATCGAACAAAATTCTTGTGGAATTCCCTCCAACGATATGATGATGTGATACAATTCCTCCTCACATGACGAAACGATTCAACATTTAATAATAGCGCCCAAGCCAGCCAGCACGCAACCAATAATCGATCATCGATCGTCATAGGCGGCCGGCCGCACTCAGTCATTCATCAAACACACAACACCACCAGCCACCAGCACTACCAGCACCACCAGTTCGTGTCTTAAGTCTTTTGTTAACACACATGGGCACACGTACACGCACACACCCCACTTTGAAAATGAGCTGCCGCCTTTTACAACCTGTTCGCAACAGCAGCGAGCGAGCAATGGATTGGACGAGTCTCTACGTCTCTGGGCATTTGTTTTGCGTTAATACCCAATTACTGGTATTTAACAAATGTTAACAGAACGGAACTAAAACTCTCGAAAGAAAAACACACAACACAGCGTCATACACAATATACATATGTATATACATATATATATATAACAACGCATGAAAAGACACGGCAACGGCGGCCACAAAGAAGATGAAGAAACGGAAATATTATCGAGAAGAAGAAAAAAACAGAGAAGGGCTATTAAACATTTAAAAATAAACTTCAAAAGTGAGCATCAAGTTGATGTTGATGATGATGATGATGATAATAATAAAAACATGATCTATTAGTTACAATTTAACAAAATAAATGAAACGAACAGCCGGACTGAGGGACGGTCTACGGACGGACGGACATGGCCAGGGTTCTTTCAATTAAGTGCAATGACCGTTTAGCACAGAAACCGAGCCCATGCTAACTCAGCCAGACCATCATCATGTAAAAGAGCCATTTAATTGAAAGCTTCAGGAGGGTGTTGTTAACTTTGAGTGATGGAAGTTGAGATATGGAGTACTGTAATGATGGGAGACTTGATTGATTCCGATTTCAAATGCTGTCACGTACATTAATATTTGAGACGGAATTGCCACCAAATCAACGGGAACACTTTCACTCTATTGAGAAATATTTCATTATTATAATATTAATAGTCCTCTACTATATATAAATATAAAACTTCAAGAATACAGCAGAACAATTCAGACCACTAGCAATACTATCATCTATCGACAAAATATTTGAGAGGATTATGCACACCCAACTTCTAAAATACTTTGATGAAGAATCGTTGATATGTAGAACGCAATTTGTATATATTAAAGGTGGAGGAACTGATGAAGCAATTTTAATATGTCGAGGTTTAGACGAGGGATCTTCAGGAGTAGCTGGAATATTTTATGATTTTAGCAAAGCTTTTGACTTGGTTGATCACGAGATTTTGTTGCAAAAACTTATAGTTTATGGCATTCTAGATAATGATCTGCAACTTATCAGAAGTTATTTGTCAAATAGGAGACAATTTGTCCAAGTTGGAGAGGGAAGAAGTTCAGCACAGCCTGTGAGTTGCGGAGTACCTCAGGGTAGTATCCCTGGTCCGCTTCTGTTTATGATATATATAAATGACATAAATTATCTCGGTTTATTTGGATCTGTTGTTATGTTTACTGATGATATAGCAATATTCTACCCTTATAAATATGAAAAAGTGATGAGAGTTCAAATGGAAAAAGATGCTGCTCTGATGTGCGAATTTGCGAGGCTGAACAGACTTGTCCTGAACTCCAGCAAGACGAAATTATTAAGATTTCGACCGTCCTTAACTATGAATAATGACTTTGGTATTTTTGTAGATGGGAATTTTATTAGGGAAGACCATGAAATTAAATACTTGGAAATAAAACTGATAAGTTATTTAAAATGGGATAAACATATAAAATACGTAAAATCAAAAATTTCTTCTGCAATTGGAATAATCTTCAAATTAAGGAAGAAATTGGACAAAGCTGTTGATTTATCAAGTGTTGGTCCATAGCCATCTTGAGTATTTGGTGGTAGTATATGGCCAGAGAATGAGCAGTGAGTTGAAATCACTTCAAGCTGCTCAAAATAAGGTTCTCAAATGTGTTTATAATTTGCATCTTCGTCATGGCATAGTATCATTGTACCGAGACTATGCGAAAAATATCTTGTCAATACGTGGTTTATATAAAAAGCAATTACTAATGTACGTTTACAAATCCATCAGATCCATTTCTTTTAATTTAAACATAAATGTATTCAATACGAGAAACTCCTCGGAACTCCTCCAACCCAGAGAATTGACTACTCAGGCAGTGTTGAGTTTAATAACTTACCCTTGCTTATAAGGCAAAGTAATACCTTGTCTATTTAAAAAAAGGAATAAAAGATTTCTTCCTTGTAAATATTGAAATGCTTCTATAGTATTATTAACTCAAATTTATAATATTGAATATAAAATGAATTAATATAGTTTAATTTACCATATATTTTTATATATAATTTAAAAATACGTATATAAATTTGTAAATTTTAGTATTTTGTTGCCAACTTGCTCCAAAAAGCCATTATTGGTGCGGGGCACAATAATATTTGTAAAACATTATATTATAAATAAATATTGAATTAAAAAAAATCAAAAAGTGAACATGAGGCAGCAATCTTCAAAAATATGTCCTAAATATCAAGTGTATTGTCAGTCGTTATTAGGTAGAAACAATTTCCCATGTTTCAGAGTGGAATATACACACCTACGAACATTTCAAGATCTTAGCTACAGTCGATTGCTTGGTACCAGTTTCACTCCTTTTTCCATATTGACCGTATCCATGTTGAAAAATTCGTATCTCTTATTTTCCGCATTTTCAGACGAGTGCAAATACTGAATATTATGATTATAACTGCAGCCCTTTGATTGTAGCCAGATTTAATTCCTTTTAGATCCTGATGCTACGAATATCGGAAGATCTCTTTATTATTCGCGTCATCGCAGTCAGGGAAGTGTACACACCAAAATGCATTACTATTGCTGCAGCCGCTTGGTTGGTACCATTTTTTATCCCCAATCGCCACATTTTCCGTCTAAAAGTACAAATTTCAACAAAATCCTTATTATTTCGCAACTTCACAGTCAGATGAATGTACACACCGATTTTCATGATTTCAATTTCAGCGTTTTGGTGGGTACCATTTTATCCCTCTTTTTGAATTGTATCTATTAAAGAAAATGTATTGGAAAAAACTAGGTGGCAACACCGTAAGCCTGAGAGGCATTAAAAGTTTTCCGTTGAAAAAAGTGGAATTAATTAGGTTATAAAGCAGTTATAGAAAATACTTAAAATTAAGGCGTAAAAAGAAAATAATGAAATGACTATATTATTTAAATTGATGGGCGGCGTAAGTAGTTGAAAAGCTATATTTAACATTGCATTATTTTGTGATTACTGTAGTCTTGTCAGTTTTCTTAAATGTTGTAATTTTGCGATTCGTAGTGAGCATAACCTATAAATGTCGTGGACCAAAAGTTATATGTAGGACTCAACTTGACTCAAAGTTTAAATGTGAAAGTGTTCGTCTGAGTGTGTATTTCAGTACAATTTCGATTAGCCATAGTACACATATTTAATCATATCTCTGAATCAGATTTGAGTATGAACCCATCAACATCTCATTTTAAAGATATTGCAAGTAACTTTAAAATGGTATATAACGTCATTCACTTTTCTGTACACAAGTAGACATTGCAGTGTCAAGTAGAATATTTGTATGATATATTTTGCTTTTGTAATAATGTTCAGAAAAACACTGATCGTCAAAGCGAAATAATTTTTATTGTTTTAATCTTTCATAAAATAAATGAGTTGTCTAGCAAATGTGCAAAATTACAAGATTGTATCTTTATTTTTCCATTTTATGCCATAAAAAATGGATTTGGGACCAGTGTGCTTTCAGCAGACAGACGGACATGGCTATATCATCTTAGAATTTTACCACGACCCAGAATATATTTACTTTATGAGGTCTCCGTTGAATATTTCAAGGTGTTACGAACGGAATGACAAAGTGAACATACCACTATCCTGGAGGTGGAGGGTATAGAAATATAAAATTTTAAAGATGTCAAAATGTTCTCGGGAATTTTTTTTTTGAGAATTCTGAAACTGAATATTTGTCTAACATCGGATCTCCTCAGAAATCTAAATTAAGACCACTCTTCGAATCTTATTTCGTACGTAAAATGCTTATTGGAATCTTATGTTTGTATGTGCCAGGATAAAAAATAAAAAGATTTCAATAAGGTCCAACATACATCTGTTGGAATATGCAAAAGTTTCCAGCAGAAATGTCTCGGTTTTTATACCCTCCACTAGGTGATTATGTCTTTGTGCATTTGTTTGTAACATCCGAAAAGGAAGCTGGAAAATCCACCGTACAAATATCGCTCCCGATTTGCTCTAGTATATTTTAATAGATTTTCTTCAAATTTGGCACAATAAATTATAATTCAGCAAGAAACATCTGTGGTGAAAATGGGTCAAAACGGTTCTGATTTAGATATAGCTCCCGATTTGACTTTTTCTGCTCTAGAAGCCACAGGAAAAAGCGATTTTAATTAAATTTACCACAACATCTTATAAAGGGTGATTTTTTAAGAGCTTGATAACTTTTTTTTTAAAAAAACGCATAAAATTTGCAAAATCTCATCGGTTCTTTATTTGAAACGTTAGATTGGTCCATGACATTTACTTTTTGAAGATAATTTCATTTAAATGTTGACCGCGGCTGCGTCTTAGGTGGTCCATTCGGAAAGTCCAATTTTGGGCAACTTTTTCGAGCATTTCGGCCGGAATAGCCCGAATTTCTTCGGAAATGTTGTCTTCCAAAGCTGGAATAGTTGCTGGCTTATTTCTGTAGACTTTAGACTTGACGTAGCCCCACAAAAAATAGTCTAAAGGCGTCAAATCGCATGATCTTGGTGGCCAACTTACCGGTCCATTTCTTTAGATGAATTGTTCTCCGAAGTTTTCCCTCAAAATGGCCATAGAATCGCGAGCTGTGTGGCATGTAGCGCCATCTTGTTGAAACCACATGTCAACCAAGTTCAGTTCTTCCATTTTTGGCAACAAAAAGTTTGTTAGCATCGAACGATAGCGATCGCCATTCACCGTAACGTTGCGTCCAACAGCATCTTTGAAAAAATACGGTCCAATGATTCCACCAGCGTACAAACCACACCAAACAGTGCATTTTTCGGGATGCATGGGCAGTTCTTGAACGGCTTCTGGTTGCTCTTCACTCCAAATGCGGCAATTTTGTTTATTTACGTAGCCATTCAACCAGAAATGAGCCTCATCGCTGAACAAAATTTGTCGATAAAAAATTTCGAACCGAACACTGATTTTGGTAATAAAATTCAATGATTTGCAAGCGTTGCTCGTTAGTAAGTCTATTCATGATGAAATGTCAAAGCATACTGAGCATCTTTCTCTTTGACACCATGTCTGAAATCCCACGTGATCTGTCAAATACTAATGCATGAAAATCCTAACCTCAAAAAAATCACTCTTTATTTCAACTAGAAACATTTTTGGTGAAAATGGGTCAAATCGGTCCACATTTACTTATCTTATGTTTCAACTAGAAACATCTCTGGTTAAAATTGGACAAATCGGTTCAGATTTAGATAAAGCCACCATACAAATTTCGCTCCCGATTTGACTATTTCGGCCCTAGACGCTACATTATTAAAGCGATTTTAATCAAATTTGGTACAATATCTTATATTTGAACGAGAAACATCTATGTTGAAAATCGGCTCAGATTTAGATAAAGCCACCATACAAATATTTTTCCCGATTTGACTTGTTCTGCTCTCGAAAGATATTTGAACACGTTTTCATTTCATCTGGAAACATACACATTGTAAAAATGGGTCTCATCTAGGGTTTGCATTTTCCCGTACTTTTTATTCGGGGAAACGGAAATAAATTTTTTTTATTTAGATTTTTTCCTGGATCCCGGGACAGGACGGGAAATCGTCAACATATTGTTTGCTATATAAAAACTTACTTTTTTCGATTAAAACTTTCGATTTTTAATAAAGTAAATTAGTATATTTCTCACAAAAGAAAACATATAGAAATCAAGTTTTAACGGATTTATAGAAATAACCCTCATCCGATTTGTAGAGAAATTCTCGTGGTTCAAAAGAATCAATGGGAATACATAATATGAGATAACTCTACCTTTCCCTTCACTCATTATTCATTCCATCATCCTACCCCTCCTAAATCCTCGTCAGTTGTGCCCTCAACTGACTGGAACCCCCTTCAACCTAAACTAACCTATAAGAATAAAAAAATGAATTCAACTTTTTCCAAGGTTGAAAAACTAACTAATTAAGTATATTTTTTAAATTAAGAGTTTTTTTTTTGAAATATAATAACTTTTGAAATTGAATTATCTTAAAATATTATTGAATTATCTTAAATATTAATATCAATCAATTATATATGGTAAATTACCATATTCAAGTTAGAAGATTTGTATCGTCTAGCTGACACATATCTAAGTAAAAGTAATATTTGTTTAATTATTCTGGTACCTTTTACAATTTTATAGTGAAAACATGGTGACAAATATGCTGAATTCCCACGGGAATCCCGTACAAATTTCCCTGGGTTTGCATCCCGGGATTTCCCTAGTCTCATCGGTCCATGATATAGGACACATGCCAAAATCCTGACCGAATTGAATTGTCGTGGCGTAGATAGTGGAGGATATCTTCGCGACTTTACTTAAAGTTAAAAATGTTACTAAGCTCTACCTGCATTTCACCATTTAGGTTTATTGAGAAAACAATGCCTGTATGAGCGCCTAGCTGGGATGACTCACCTATCTGCGAACAAACCATATGTAGTTCACAATAATATATTGTAATATAGCATGTCTCGATGTCTAGGACCATAGAATAAAATAATAAAAATAAAGAATGACTATTTTCTCCATCCGAATATACGTTTGTTTCTCAGTGATCGCTTGTTGTTGAGTTTCTATAACTCAAATGTTACAATATTGATGACTGACGAAGCATTCGAAATGAAATTGTGCCTCTTTAAAATATAGCTAAACGCGAACATTCTTTAGACATTCTTTGGTTTATAGAATGACAATTTCATTTCATTTATTTACAGTCTATGGAATACATTTATCCTTACAGACTACAACTTAAAAATAATCCTAAAAACAAATTAAATCTAATATATTCAAAAATTTAAACACAATTTAATGCATAATCAAAATCAACACTAAATTCTCAGTTACACTCTTTTAAAGCCCTGGGCGAAATAATTAGTTCTATGAAAAGGCACAAAGAATATCTCACAGGGGTGGCCTCAAGAGTGGTTCAATTAGGAGAGTGATGACTCCGTCTGTGTCCCCAGATCGAACAAAACCAGAAGCGTCTGATACACACTGGAGAGCTATCTGGTCAGCTTCTGTTCCTAGTATAGGGGAGGCTGCGCGAAAGGTGTAACACACTAAAGGCAGGATCGCCGGCAGAAAGGCCACAATGAAAAGGTCCCAAGATGAAATAAAATTTGCGGTTCAGGCAGTTGATGACCCAGTACCGGCGGCAGAGGGCGTTGACCAACGACTGTAACTAAAGGGTGATTTTTTAAGAGCTTGATAACTTTTTTTTTTAAAAAAACGCATAAAATTTGCAAAATCTCATCGGTTCTTTATTTGAAACGTTAGATTGGTCCATGACATTTACTTTTTGAAGATAATTTCATTTAAATGTTGACCGCGGCTGCGTCTTAGGTGGTCCATTCGGAAAGTCCAATTTTGGGCAACTTTTTCGAGCATTTCGGCCGGAATAGCCCGAATTTCTTCGGAAATGTTGTCTTCCAAAGCTGGAATAGTTGCTGGCTTATTTCTGTAGACTTTAGACTTGACGTAGCCCCACAAAAAATAGTCTAAAGGCGTCAAATCGCATGATCTTGGTGGCCAACTTACCGGTCCATTTCTTGAGATGAATTGTTCTCCGAAGTTTTCCCTCAAAATGGCCATAGAATCGCGAGCTGTGTGGCATGTAGCGCCATCTTGTTGAAACCACATGTCAACCAAGTTCAGTTCTTCCATTTTGGGCAAAAAAAAGTTGGATATCATCTCACGGTAGCGCTCACCATTCACAGTTACGTTACGATTCGCATCATCTTTGAAGAAGTACGGTCCAATGATGCCACCAGCCCATAAACCGCACCAAACTGTGACTTTTTCTGGATGCATTGGTAGCTCTTGCAATGCTTCTGGCTGATATTCACTCCAAAATCGACAATTCTGCCTATTTACGTACCCATTGAGCCAAAAATGAGCTTCGTCGCTGAACACAATTTCTTTCTTTCTGAACTTTCTTAACAGAGCACGCATTTTGATAATAAAATTCAATGATTTGCAAGCGTTGCTCGTTAGTAAGTCTATTCATGATGAAATGTCAAAGCATACTGAGCATCTTTCTCTTTGACACCATGTCTGAAATCCCACGTGATCTGTCAAATACTAATGCATGAAAATCCTAACCTCAAAAAAATCACTCTTTACGTCAACCCTAAATACTCGGTTACACTCTTTTAAAGTCCTGGACTAAAAAATCACTTCTATGAAAAGGCACATAGAATAGGTTATTCTGGCACAAAGTACGGCAAGGCACATTGAAAGTAATGATGCTAAGCAACCCTGCACAGCCAAATAACCCATTTCTAAGTTTATAAAGAAAAACGTGAGATAAAAGACTCCTTCTATTTTCAATTCATTTACTGGAATCTTCGCTGCTTAGAGAGGACGGTCGCTACGGATCAAAAATCTTCAGCAGGCGGCCCAGGTAATCAACATCACCATGCTATTTGTAAATAAATTTGCTTTCTAGAGAGTGTGCATCCAAAAAAAAAAGACCTTGACTCTGAAGAATAACCAAGTTCAAAGCAAATATATTAGTCCAAACGCTTAGCAATGCATCAAAAACATAAAATCATCAATTGCAGTTAACTCTAAACTTTCAATAATCTCTTAATATCTCTTGAGGCTGCTGACAATTAAGTCTGTCTCTACATAAAGTACTTCACAGACTGAACTTGTTTAACTGTTCAATGTTATTGAATGACTGTTATGACATAACTGTTGTAATTCACAGTTGATGTGTCGAATATAGTGGCACTTAACAAACAGCAAATGTTAAGATTTTCAATGTTATGTCAAGTTCACTTAGCCACCATCCTAACAGATGGCACAAATCAAAAGATGATTAAAAGAAATTATATGTATATGTCTGATAACATAGGTTCCACTGATGAGTTATGCCCACACAGGATATGAAATGCGTATATTGCATGGTTCTGCATTGTTCTTACATGCTTTTTGAAGAGTGTTGAGATGTGTGACTTGAAGCTTGAATTGTTTAATATTGAAAACATAACATCAATGAATTGCTGTAGTTATTAAAACATCCGCTTTTTTCTATGTGTAGGTGTTTCTCAAAATTATTCACACTGAAGTGACCTCCCTAAATTAGAGTACTTGAAGGTGACTGGCTCTGAGAAAAAATTACCAAATCTCAAAATAATTTCTGTCACATTCTTTAAGTTCACCCTTTGTCTAGAATAGATGCACGACAATCAACTGAGACAAATAATAAAAAATTCACAGAATAAATAAAACAACCCGAAAAATGGACAACGAACACAACGGAATTTTAGGGGATTCTTGACGACGAATATCTAAAATTGTTGTGTGAGGCCGGTGGAAAAACTACATCGCCAAAAAGCACAAACAATAAAAATATATGCCAAAAAATATAGGCGAGTTTTAAAATTAATTAAAACTGAAGCAAATCCGACGGCTTACCACCACCGAAGACATGTTGTGTGTGCCTGTGACTTTGAATGATTTGTGGCAGCGTTTGTATGTTGAGTGCGATGATGATGGTGTGTGCTATGTGGTGTCTCATCGCAACCGACAGACAGACAGGCGGGCTCGCACCAAAAATGGTTACGTGTGCCCAGGGAAACTCCTGAGCCAAGGCGAAAGAATACCTCACAGGGGTTCCCTCAAGAGAGGTTCAATTAGGAGAGTGATGTCTCCGTGGGTCCCCAGATCGAACAAATGCAGAAGCGTCTGGCCCACACTGGACGGCTCTCTGGTCAGCGTCTGTTCCTTTATTAGGGGCTGCGAAAGGTCTATAACGCTAAAGGCAGAAAAGCCACAATGAAAAGTTCCAAAGATGAAGTAAAACTTACGGTTCAGGGAGTTAATAACCCAGTACCTTTTGACCAACGACTATAACTACATCAACAAGAAAAGAGAGTCCAAATTCTTCCAACGAAGTGGTAAAATTCAGAGATCCTCCACGGGATAGACAGCGGCACCTCGTATTGAAAGAGGGACGGTCTCGTCAGTAAACGATATGGGTTCAACCGTACACTCAGAGCAAACACCATGTGGAAGAAACTCGGTGATAGTGACCGGGGATGAGTCAATTAGAAAAGTATCCCAATCCCAAGTAATAAATGTGGTACCTTCTCCGAACTGGGTAGGATAGTAAACCTTATGTATTACGTTAAGCGCCGGCACAATGTTCACGATTAAGGAACAAATAAAGACTATAAAGATCATGATAGGAAACGCGAAAATAGCAACGCAGACATCACAAATATGGTCCACCAGAAGAGAGCCCAAACTACATGGAATACCTGGAAATGGCTTCGTGGGCGTAGAAATAAGTTGAACTGTTGCCTAAAATGGCGACTCCGAAAAGGTACAGAAAGAGATCTCCAAAGAAGCAATCGTTATCCATACAAGAAGTGGGCGACGTAGAAATACGTCAGATTATTAAGCCTCGAACCTGGAGAGTAAATGGGAGAGTGTAAAAAGAAAACAGAGGAAGCGAAGAAGAAAGTCTAAGTCGAATACAATGATTATTCCTGCGGAAGCTGAGAACATACCCAGAAGTGTGGGACTTGGGAGAAGAGGTTAGAAAACTTTGGGAGTTCATACATAGACTGCTGAAGCTGAACCAAATTGCATGCTTTGCAATGGAAATGGCAGAACTCTGCTTTAGATACCCAACATTCCGAAATCCAATTAAGCCTAAACCACTTCGCCGCAGCTCAGGGTCTCCTAACACAAACCATGCAGAATAGAGGGATAGAAATATTTGAAAAAAAACGTTATTCAGGAAGAGCTGTCATATGGGCTTGCAGCAATAGAGCAACAGAAGAAAGGGCGAAGCAACCATTTGATGAGTTCGCCAGAGTAAGAATTGGAGGCATCACAATCAAGTGGTGAACGGCGGTGGCTTTAACGCTTGGACAGTAGACTTGGGTAGCATAACAACGAACCACAGGGGAAGAGTGATTTTGAAATGCTCTTCCCAACTCGATGCTGCACTTGTAAATGAAGGAAACGCTTATACCTTCAGAAGGTCCGGTCTTGTAGTAGATCTAACATTCATAAGTTCTACCATGGTAAGTGATCTTCAGTGGCAGATTAGAGAACACTACACTTTTAGTGACCATCAGGTGATTAAAGAGAAATATATGGGGACGAAGAACCAGACGAGAAGGCAAGTTTCACGGAAGGGCCGAGGAAAAGCTCGACGAAGTGTTCACGTAGGTTTTCGTTCAGCATCTATGAAGCGCCAGAAGGAGATAGAGCCAAAATAGAAAAGAACGAGAACATAGCTAAGCTAAGGAAAAAATGCCTCAAAGCAAAACGATTGTACCACAGAGGGGCCGAACAAGACCCGATTTCTTGACAAGGCTGCAGACGTACACACAGGCACGAAAGGAGCTACAAAAGGCCATCAACCTGCTTCAAAAAACTATGCATGGATGCATACGGTTTTGTAATGTTGGGCGTAAAGACTCCACAATCACATGTTCTCCACAAATCACATGTTCTGATGAACAAAATAGTTCAGAATCAGTGGCAGAGATCGAGCTAGTAGGGCAATGATCAAAGATTGTCGACGAAAAAGCCCTGAGATGAATAGCATCCCGCAGAAAGCTCTTCAAGATCGCACTAAAGATGAGGTCAGATATTTTTGCAAAACTGTTCAATAGCAGCGTGAAAGATTGTATATTCCCAGAAAGAACATTCAGATTGGTATGCCTGCTGGATACAATGTAAATGCCTAGAGGATCGTATATAACCGCGGTCGAGTAGGTCTCTCTCGACAGACAGTAAGGTTTTCTAAAGGCCGGGTCAACTATCGATGCCCTAAGCTTTGTGGAGAATCATGCAAGGGGTGCTATAGAAACAAGGGTCACGTTGATAAAATATTGCTCTAGACAACATAGATAGCTAGTATACCGAAGAAAGACCTTCAAGATCACGCTAAGGATGAGGCCAGAGATTTTTGCGAAACTATTCAATAACAGCCTGAAAGATTGTATATTCCCAAAAAGATGAAAAAACAAAAGCTTATTCTGATACCGAAACCTGGTAAAACTCTTGATTATCCACAGATTATGATTACAGATCGATATGCATGCTAGATACTATGGGTAAATGTCAAGAGGAATAAGTGAACGGTCTCTCTCGACAGACTGTAAGGTTTTCTAAAGGCCAGGCCAACTATCGATGCCATAAGCTTTGTGGAGTATTAGGCAAAGGGTGCTATAGACGGAAGGGTCACGTTGAGAAAATATTGCGCTAGTCATTATGAATGATTTCAAATCGGTCGGGTCGAGAACCACATTATGGCATTGTTGCGGAGACTAAATATTAAAATACGAAATCTATGCAAAATTCTAAGAACATTTCTCCAAGAAACTATGGTTCTAAGATCAATTCCTAGCTTCCAACTATCGATACCATAAGCTTTGTGGAGTATTAGGCAAAGGTTGTAATAGACGGAAGGGTCACGTTGAGCAAATATTGCGCTAGTCATTATGAATGATTTCAAATCGGTCGGATCGCATTATGGCATTGTTGCGGAGAATAAATATTAAAAAACGAAATCTATGCAAAATTCTAAGAACATTTCTCCAAGAAACTGTGGTTCTAAGATAAATTCCTAGCCCTCGGAAATTGACTTCAAATTCGTCTGTCTCTCCTAGGACCTTTGTTGAGGAACACGATGTACGATGGAATGTTTGGGTTTGAGGATGATATCGCGTTCATAGTCCAAGCACGAGAAAAAGTATAAGTCAAACTTTATGCAAACGAGACCATAAGATCTATTAAACTATGGCTAGAGTCGATCAGCGGAAAATTGTATCTAAAGAAACAATTAATCTTCAAATGTCACATGGAGTGTTAATGTAGACAGGCAACTCGAGTTGCAAATGCCATGCCAAGAATGATGGAAAAGGCCTCGTCAGAACCGTAGTGTAAAGATTTCAAGCGCAACTAGCTCAGTTATACTCTACGGATCACGGGTATAGACGAGAACGTTGAAGAATAGACTTAAGTGCATGGCTACAGAGAACATGCTATGCTGTCTATATTCGCAAGAATTTCTCTCAGATTGGGATTGTTTTGGTGCGTAAGAATTGTACATGTTTTTCCGCACGGGTAGAATACATCTTTTGGAGAGTCGACACCTCCAGCGCATCATAAAAAACGAAACAAGACGGACAGCCAGACATACTACACTCTTACTTACCACTCTGGCATACCGCAACAGCACATTGTTTACAAGTATCTCTCTTGTCTCGAATCAATGTTAATATGGTAAGCTCTGGCTGTTTAATTGTTAATATACTAGAGAGAATATACGGCAACAGCAACAACAAAAGAAGCATGACGCTATGTGTATGTGTCTGCTTGTATGTATGTGAGCAGAAAAGTACAATTAATCTGTATTTTTTCGGTTGAATTTCTGACGGAACTATAAATAACAATAACTACACAACAAAAGATATCATTTCGCTGTGAACAGTCAGTTCGGTCAGAGACAAACCGTGAAACGTGTCGTGGCGATCTTAACTTTTGGAATACTCAGCACAATTCGACAAAAATGGTATGGATTTCACACACACAAAAGAATTTTATAGGTATATATTTCTCATACGAGCGCCTTCCTTTTCAGAGAATACTTGTGGTGTTGCTGGCTAGTGCGGCCTTTGTGGCTGCCGATGTGTCACACCTGTTCAATCATAATGAACACCATGCTGACCATGAACACCACCACCACCATCACTCTCATCAGGAGGAAAACGACGGACATCATCAAGGCTATGATTATCCCCATCACGAAGTAGCCCATCAGGGCTATGATTATCCTGTGCCCCAGACACCATTTGTTTTGCCGCCCAAACCCACTCTACCACCGGCACCCAAGCCCACGTATTTGCCACCCAAGCCGGTGCCCACCTACTTGCCTCCCGTGACCACCACCACCACCACCACCACTACTACGCGCAGACCAACAACAACCACACGCAGGCCAACACCACCCAAGCCCACCTATTTGCCTCCCAGGCCGGTGCCCACCTACTTGCCTCCCCAGCCTGTGCCCACCTATTTGCCACCCAAGCCAGTGCCCACCTACTTGCCTCCCGTGACCACCACCACCACCACGACTACGCGCAGACCAACAACAACCACACCCAGGCCAACACCACCCAAGCCCACCTATTTGCCTCCCAGGCCGGTGCCCACCTATTTGCCTCCCCAGCCAGTGCCCACCTATTTGCCACCCAAGCCAGTGCCCACCTATTTGCCTCCCGTGACCACCACCACCACTACGCGCAGACCAACAACAACCACACCCAGACCAACTCCACCCAAGCCCACCTATTTGCCTCCCAGGCCGGTGCCCACCTATTTGCCTCCCCAGCCAGCACCCACCTATTTGCCACCCCAAACAACAACCACCACCACTACAACAACCACACGTAAACCCACACCACCCAAACCCACCTATTTGCCCCCCGCTCCCATAGACAGTGGATATTTGCCCCCACTTCCCATTAAAACTGGATATTTGCCACCAAACTCCAAGCCCACTTTCAAAATCCCCATTCCCGCGTATGCTGCTCCCCTGGAAGAACCCGAGGAAATTGGCCACGAATTGCAAGAAGATGGTTATCATTACAATGTTCCAGCCAAGCGGTTCTTCTACTAGATTGCACGATGGACGTTGGAATGATGAAGACTGAGTATTACCTTTCGCGCTTAAGGATTTATGAGTTTAATTTTAATTGTTGGTCATTTCGTAGAAAACGAATAAGAAACACAAAAACACAATAAAAACATTTATTAATTTTATAAAAACAAAACAACTTTGTATTTAATTAAATGAAATTAAATTAAAAGTTTCCACTGAAGTTTTGAGAAATTGTCTCTTTCAAGCCTTGTCTTGCTTGTGGTGAATCTAATGGATTTATTTTTTATTGTGATTACTTAAAATACAAAATCAAGTTTTATTACAAAGAAACACCATTGTTGATTGCAATGGACCAAAACGACTACCTGCAAAAGGCGACATCAGCACTTAGAGATATATGTACCTACAAAAGGCTAAAACGAGATCCAACTTCCAGCCTACAAACTAAAAATAACAGACTAGTGAAAAAGTTATTCAACATGAAAATAATAGGGTTGACAGACAAAAATAAGTTGACATGCAGAGCAGCAAATGCACCAAGAATTTACGGACTCCCCAAAATTCACAAATATGGAATACCTCTTAACTCTATGCACTTACTATGAACTGTGCAAATATATATACAACATTTTAAAGAATTTAACAAAAGACACCAAATATGATGTAAAAGACGCCATAGACTTCAAATCCAAAATCCGAGGTTTACACACTGATGATGACGAAGTACCAGTATTATTATTTGCTGTTATTTCACTGTTCCCCATTCCAGTACACTTAGCAATGAAGACGATTGAAAGAAATTGGACGAGAATAAAAGACTTTACAAGTATTCCGAAGGAATTATTCTTAGAATTGGTGACATTTTGCATTATGGACACTAGATACTTTAAATATGATGACAAAATATATGTGAACAACAAAAAGGTATCCCGATGGGATCTCCAGCATCTGCAATCATTGGAGGACATCGTTATGGAAGAACTTTTGGACACTTCACTGCATTAACGAAATATGTTGACGATCTTTTTGCAATTATGAATAAATTTTTTTGGATTTTCATGGATTTTTTTTTTTATTTCTACAATGTAAGGAAGCGACCTTATAAGATTTGTCAATTTTAGTTATGGGGAAGTGGTGGAAATATCACTACCTTTTTCGACCTTAAAAACTGCAGGGGGGCCAAAGCCAACCGCGAAGGTTGGCCAGACATGAATTTTTCTTCTTCTCATAATGTAAGGAATTGACCATAAACAAATTTGGCAGTTCTACTTAAAGGAAAGTGGTGGAAATAGCACTATTTTTATTCGAACTTAAAAGGTGCAGGGGGGGCCAAAGCCGCCTTCGAAGAAATGGATTTGCCTTCTTTCTACAATGGAAGGAAATTACCATAAAGGTTTTAGTTGTTTTACTTATAGTTTAAGGATATTCGTTGCTGGCCTCCGGGCTTTAAGCCTGTCTGGCACGCACTTTCACCCCCTGATTGGTGTGGCTGGTTGGTTGATAACTCGCAGAGCTTTCATATATATAAATGCCAGCCATGATAAAATGGTATAAATGCTACCCATTTTTTTCTTTCCAAAAATAAAGGAACATATCCTAAATGTTTTAGCCGTGATACTTATAGTGTAACAAAAACGTTGCTGGCTCCCGGTTTTATCTGGATTGTATTATTTATCGAAAGGTACACGGCTTAATCTTAACTTGTACCAAAAACCTACTGCTTCTGGTAGACTAATTAATTTTATTTCAAATCCCAGGAGAGTAATAATCAACACAGCGACTAATTTTATCAACAGGATCTAAAGTAAAGGGTGGTTAAATTTAAAGGACCGATGATGATTTTGAATAAAACACAAATTATTTAGGAAATCACTGCCATTTCTTTTTATACCCTCCACCTCCAGGATGGGGGGTATACTAACTTTGTCATTCCGTTTGTAACACCTTGAAATATCGACCTGGGACCCTATAAAGTATATATATTCATGATCGTTGTAAAATTCTAAGACAATCTAGCCATCTCCGCCCGTCTGTCGAAAGCACACTAGCATCTAAACGAAATGAGCTAGGACATCCAAATTTGACATAAATGTGTCTTATAGTTGTAGATCGGTTGGGATTAAAAGTGAGCGAAATTGGTCCAGGGGGAAAAATTTTTCCCTTACAAGGACTAAAAATACCCATAATAATCCCTAATATTTTAGCGTATTTAAGCATGTTTTTAGAATATGTCTGTTATATTTGCTTGATATTTGGTATGCGCATTCCCCTTAAAGCAAAAACGTGCACCATCAAGTGATTCTTATTTGTGAAATGGGGCAAAAAGGGATAAAAATGGTACATATTAAACGACAACAGCTAGAAACGAAATTCGGTGTGTACATTCCACTAGTTGAGTAGGTACATAATATCAAAGTATTTTTTACAACTTCGTACTTTTAAGGGGTAAAATGGGAATAGAGGGATAAAAATGGTATCAACCAAACGGCTGCACCTAGAATAATGAAATTCGGTGTAGACATTCCTCTGATTAAGTAGACACGTAAAATACACGGATTTTTCAAAATTCGTGCTTTTTGGGGTTAAAATGAAAAAAGGGGATACAAATAGTACCAACCAAATGACCGCAGCTAGAGGCATGCAATTCGGAGTATACATTCCTTTGACTAAGTAGGCATGAAAAATAAAAGTTTTTTTTTTCAAATTCGTACTTTCAAGGGATACAATGGGTACGGAGGGATAAAAATGGTACCAACCAAACGGATACTCCTGGAATAATGAAATTCGGTGTATACATTCCCCTGATTGCGTAGACACTTAAAATAAAAAGATTTTTCGAAATTCGTACTTTTTGGGGTTAAAATGAAAAAAGGGGATATAGATAGTACCAACCAAATGACCGCAGCTAGAGTCATGAAATTCGGAGTATACATTCCTCTGACTGCGTAGACACGGAAAATAAACGAATTTTTCGAAATTCGTACTTTTTGGGGTTAAAATGGAATGGAAAAAGGGGGTAAAAATGGTACCAACCAAATGGGCGCAGCTGGAATCATGGAATTCGGTGTATACATTCCTCTGACTGCATAGACACGCAAAATAAAAAGTTTTTTCCAAATTCGAAATTTTTCTTTTACGGCAAAAATTGGTTGAATCATGAAGTTAGGTTATTTTGCACTATGTACGTCTGATAATGGATTTCCAAAAATTGTACATTTGGATTGTATAGAATGGAAATACAACCAACTGTTGCACCCACTATCTGCCGATATTTATGGTATTGAAACTTTTTTATAAATATAAGAATATTAATTTTTTGATTTGAAATTAATAATGGTTTGAAAAAAATAGAATATTATATTTATTTATAACATTATTTTTTCAATATTTGTATTTGGTTTGGTTTGGCTATATTAACAAATTTATATTTTCCTGTAATATTACTACACTTCTACGAAAACCGACAACCTCTGTGGAATGCGATCCATGGTGGAGGGTATATAAAGTTCGGCCCGGCCGAACTTAACACCGTTTTTGCTTGTTATTATGGTAATATTGGTATGGTTCAATTATGTATGGAACAAAATATCGGCCAAATGGCCGTCGCGACTTCGGCGGCACACCTACATCCGATGGTCCAAATTTTCTATGACGCTGAGGCATAATTGAGGTTCTATGCCGTTAATGTGCCGAATAACCTCATCCTTTAGCTCTTGAATTGTTGCTGGCTTATCGACGTACACCTTTTCTTTCAAATAACCCCAAAGAAAGAAGTCCAACGGTGTCAAATCACATGATCTTGGTGGCCAATTGACATCGCCGCCCAGTGAGATAACACGGCCATTGAATTTGTCGCGCAGTAGAGCCATTGTTTCGTTAGCTGTGTGGCAAGTGTCGCCGTCCTGTTGAAGCCACATATCGTCCACATCCAATTCGGGCCATAAAAAGTTCGTTATCATCTCACGATAGCGAAGACCATTCACAGTCACTGCCTGACCGTCCTCATCTTGGAAAAAATACGGCCCTATGATGCCGCCAGCATATAAACCGCTCCAAACAGTCACTCTTTGTGGTGCGTTGGTTTTTCGACAATCACTCTTGGATTATCAATCGCCCACAGGCGGCAATTCAGCTTATTGACGAACCCACGGAGGTGAAAATGTGGCTCATCACTGAAGATGATTTTCTTCGAAGTGCGCGATATGCATTTTTATTTGAACGCCCATTTTCATAATAAGCCTGAATAACTTTATCGAGTTGCTCGATTGTGTATCTTTCCATGGTTCAAATTGAGTTAGTCTGAAATTGAGAAATGTCAAATGAAATGCAGAAAAAAACCCTAAAAGAATATACTAAAGAATTAAGGATATCCTAAAACAATGAATGAAATATATTCCACAACAGATACCAAAGAAACCGAAAAAATATTCAAATCCATGACCTATGAGCAGGTTTTTCTCAGAGATTTCGCCACTCCAATTTATACGACAAAAAGAAACGCCAATTAGCACTTAAGACGCGTGTTACAGTTAATAATCTATTTAGCAGGACATAATCTAAGTTGAAAAGGGAAGATAAATCGGACACGGTTTACCAAATTGCATGCAACGACGTCAAGTCCAACTTATGCCTAAAGGTATATGTTAGCACAACTAAGAATAAAT
Source organism: Polietes domitor (assembly GCA_947397865.1). Taxonomy (NCBI): domain Eukaryota; kingdom Metazoa; phylum Arthropoda; class Insecta; order Diptera; family Muscidae; genus Polietes; species Polietes domitor. The sequence goes on from OX377621.1 coordinate 44,148,712, forward strand.
TAAAGACAAGAATCTCTTCGCATAAATCTGACCAGAAAAATATTAGCACAAGAGAAAAGTTATAAGTTAATGTTAAAAATATTTGTTTTTATAGTGACATACCTGAAGATGATTGACAAAGTCAATCGAAATATTGGGAATTTTAAATATTTTTAAATAAATAATATTAAAAACACAACATCGTTGTTTTTTAAATTAAATGACCTCAAGTCGGAAAGAACCACCTCAAGCCGGAAAAAACCACCACCAGGGGAAACACCTAAATATTCTTCATATTTTCCTAACTTCACACCCTGAAAAGTATGAAGTTGATGTTTTAGCACCTCTGGGTGCTGATCATTGTATTGTTTCAGCATCCTTTTCGTATTACGCTCTTCGCGTCGCTTCGACCCCACAGCGAACAATATTTATATACGAAATGGCAAGAACTTTTGGTCATTTGTAAGAAGACTAAAGGATAATTAAAAATGTCCCGATATTCACTAAACCTATTGCCAAAGCTAACCTAGTGTCTGAAATGTTTGCAAGAAATTCATTCTTGCTGGAAAGCAATCAACAACTCCCCGTGATCGAAATGTATATAGTTTCATGCCTCAGATATTTTTTCGAACACGTGGAGTAAAAATGGTTCTCAATTCTTGACGTAAATAAATCTCTGGGCCCGGATGGCATTTCAGCATTTGTCCTATGTAAGTGCTCTTCGACGCCCGTCCAATTAGCAACCTGTTTTAAACTTGCATACCGTGCTGGGGTCCTTTCAGCGCTTGGGAAGGTTGCGAATATCCAGGCGAGGCTAAAAACCCTGCTAATTACCGCTCGATTGCGATTTGCTCTGCGCTCTCGAAGTTTATGGAGAGTATGGTGAACCACCATCTTGTGAGGTTTTTAGAAAACAATGACGTACTTAATGATCGACAGTATGGCTTCTGTAGGAATCGATCTACTGGAAACCTGATGACACTGTAATCCGAAAAGTGGAATCGATCCATCCACCAGTTTGGTGAGAGTAAAGTCGTTGCTCTAGATATCTCCCTGTCATATTAAAGCTTATCGCTTTTAGTGTTGGTAGTGTGTTCTCTCGATTTATATCAAGCCGACGAGTATAGTAGTTCCACAGGGCTCTGTCATTTCCCCACCCTTTTTTCTTTTTTTTTTTCATCGGATTGGATTACAAATCCAATCTACTTCAATCGCGGATGACAGCAATCTCTGGCATTCATACTCATTCGATCATAGACCAAGTCTTCAAGAAATTCAGGACAAAAGGCGACTGATGGATGAGTCACTCAGCCAGGATTTAATAGTTATTTCCAAATGGGGTCAAGTGAATAGAGTAGATTTTAATGCACGTAAGACCCAGTAAGACCCTTGTTGCCTCACAGGCGATTAGCTGATCCAACGGTGTCGTCGATTTCAATGAACGGTGTGGATATTGAGCAGTGACAGGCGATTAGCTGATCCAACGGTGTCGTCGATTTCAATGAACGGTGTGGATATTGAGCAGTCAGATACTCTTTATGTTCTGGGCCCTTTGGACAAAACATGTATTTTATGTGTCGAACGAATCATTCAAGTGTTTTGGCTTTTACTTCACTCCCTCCGATCTGGTCAATATACATTACATTACGTACATCAGAACTATGATCGAATACAACTCCTAACTCTTACTTGAAGCTACTTGACCGTGTTCATAGGAGGGCGATGGTGTCGATAGGTGACAGTAGGATATTAAATTCTATTGTCTCCCTTGACCATCGTCGTACTGTGGGATGTGTGTCGCCATTTCATCGATACTTATGGTGTTTGTTCCTTGGGTATTCGTGATCTTATACCGGACGTGAGGACAATCGTTAGAGATACACGACTTTCAAGAAACTCGCATCCATTTGTGGTCGATTGGACAGCTGGTCGCACTAGACATTACGGATTAAATTCGTTCTTTGCTCGTACAACTCGTATGTGGAATTGACTTCCGACAAATATGCATCTTTCACGCCAATTATGACATCCAGAGGTTCAGAGAGAGACGTCAATAAATACTTCTCCCTCTTTCCTCCTTCCAACTCCTTATCTTCCTTTAAACAACGCAATTCACTGCATTTATAGGGGACATCCCCTGAGTTTTCAAATGGATTGCTATCGTTGTTCACAACTCACAAAAAAGTCTGGTTGATGGAAATGATTTGAGTGATGCAGATGCTGCGGAGTTCTTTTTTTAAATAAAATTAGGTTGAAATGAAATGAAAAGGGTATCCTCTCGTCACATAGATGGATGTTATCTTTTCAGCTTTCAAATTCATTTGAAATCTGTTGTATTCCACTTCTTTTCGATGTTCTCTTTTTGTTGGGTAAGTGTATTGAACTAGAAGCAGTTTGATCGATTTTAATTTATTTTAGATATGCTTGCTTGTAATGCAGTCCAAATACGGCTTTTTCGATCAAGTTTCCTCTGCTTGTGAAGGCAATGGAAAGGACGAGAGAACCACACTCAACTATAGACACTCTGTCCTTGTATACATTTCGTATCTAGAATAGATAAAAAATAAATGAAAAAAAAACGGACAACGAACACAACGATATTTTTAGGGGGTTTCCTGTCGAAGATATGAAATGGTTGTATGAGGCCGGTGGAAAAACCACATTGCCAAAACCACAAACAATAAAAATATATGCCAAAACATATAGGCGAGTTTGAATATTAATTACAACTAAAGCAAATACGAAGGCTTACCACCACCGAAGACAGGTTTTGCGCCAGAGATTTTGGATGTAGTATGTTGTACGATGACGATGAGTGCTATGTTTCGGATCTCGTATCGATGTTAATGTGATATGTTCTGACTAGAAGCAATAAAATGCTAAATAAGATAGGCTGTTTAATTCTGAAGAGAAAGATAAAGTAACACCAACAATAATAGGAGCACAGTATGTATGTGAAAAGATAAGAACATGTAATCTGCATTTTTGAATTTCTATCTGAGCTATAAATAACAATAACTACGCAAGAAAAGATATCATTTCACTTTGAACAGCCAGTTCAGTCGGAGACAAACGTGTCTTAACTTTTGGAATACTCAGCACAACTTAACAAAAATGGTAGGTTTCGCACACACACACACAAATCACAAGATGTTGATTTCGTAACAAAAGAATTTTAAATTTCTCATACGTCATATGGTGTCCTTTCTCTTCAGAAAATAATCCTGGTGTTGCTGGCTAGCGCTGCCTTTGTAGCTGCCGATGTGTCACATCTGTTCAAAAATGCCGAGGCAGCCTCTAAGGGCTATGATTACCCTGTGCCCTCGGTACCATTTGAAGTCACACCACCCAACACCTACTTGCCTCCTCAGGATCCAACCACCACCACAACTACGCGCAAACCAACAACAACCACACCCAAACCAACCACAACCAAGCCAACAGTATCCAACACCTACTTGCCTCCTCAGGAGCCCACCACCACCACTACGCGCAAACCAACAACAACTACACCCAAGCCAACAACAACCACACCCAAACCAACCACAACCAAGCCAACAGTATCCAACACCTACTTGCCTCCTCAGGAGCCCACCACCACCACTACGCGCAAACCAACAACAACTACACGCAAACCAACAACAACCACACCCAAACCAACCACAACCAAGCCAACAGTATCCAACAGTTACTTGCCACCCACAGAAGAAGGCTATCAGTATCCAGTTCCAGCCAAATCGTTCTCCTACTAGATGACCGTTGACCGGTGGACAGCGATTCATAAGGAACATGATAATGTACTGAAGACTGAGTATTGGAGCAGATGTTTGTAACATTTGCGAATACTTTTCGCCCTTAAGGATTTACGAGTTTAATTTTATGTTGTTGGTCATTTCTTAGAAAAGGATGAAAAAACACAACAACAACAATACAATAAAAACATTATTAATTTTATAAAAACAACAAAAATTGCATTTCATTACATTAATTTCAGGTGTCCTCAGAAGTTTTGGAAAAATGTCTTATTTACAAGGCAAAATATATTTTGAACACTTACGCTCCGAGAAGATAACTGATATTGGAGAGATCTAATATTCGTAACGTTATATTTTGTGTCGACATTTGTGATTGTTATTACTTTCTAGAGCCATTAAACTTGAATTGAGAAGGATTTTTGTATCGGTGCTCTATCACAATAAGGAACAATGTGATACAGAATCACCATAAGTGATTCTAGTTGATATATATCTTGTTTCGCAAAAATGAATTATAAGGAATTCCCAATGGTGGTGAAGGTGCATCCAATAATAATCCAATCTCGAAGTGAATCAAGGGATTTTAAATTTGATACACTGCTTGCTGATCAGTCACTGATCAACACAAACCAGATTTCTAAACGGAGGCACAACGCAGCACCACCATTTATCTGGAATCTTGTGCTGGATTTAGAGAGCGGGAAGTGGTGTGATTGGGAAGTGATGAAAAAACGGATCTTCACCAATGAATCTTTCACGGGGTTGTCATAGAGGGATGCCCTTTTTTAGGTCACCTTTTAGTCAGTGCTCATAATTTTTTTTAATTACATCTTGCAGTGTAGTAAAAAATGGTTTTTCCTGAATGGGTGAAAATACACATTTAAACAATCAATTCTAATGGTGTATTTAGAACAACTTCATCACTACTTCAGGAAAATAAAAAAGTAAGCAGACACTAAAACAATAGACATATCTAAATAGTCCGATTATAATTTGTAGATTTATGTGAACAATAAAAACTCTCTTTAATTTCCATCTGAAGTTTATCAGCATCTCGATACCGATCCTCAAACTAATCATCTTATATCTATCTCTATATACATTCTTCTAAAATTGAAAATATTTTTGTTTTGAAAAACCTTAGAACTTGTAAAACACATCTTGCGGTTGGTTAAGCGCAAACATGTTTTTTTTTTATAAAAAAGTATAGATTTCTAAAATTGTATACCTTTACACCATTCATACATTCATGATTAAATTATTGAGATACGCTTGTAAGAAAGAAAAAGCATATACAATTCATTCTTAAAAAAAAAGATATTTAAAACAAAACTGAATTATTACATTTCAAATTGAGACGCCATATTTATATAATTTTGAAATTAGCACAATCTTCCTCCTTGGCATTACTTTTTATTTGTGTATTTTAATGTTATTAAAAAAAATCATCACACACTGCAACTACGGAACGACTTCATTACTTCATCCAAATTACATTATCAGCCTATTCAGCTACTATCAAATCACTTAAAATGTTATTCCTTTGGAAGTACTTCCATTTTATTTTTGCAGGGGTGATATTCTACAGAAAGCTCTAAACAAGTTTGCTTGGTGTGAATCCAGGCACAACTGAGGTTTTCTCTGAACCAACACTCAGGAGATGTCCCCTATAAATGCAGTGCACTGCGTTGGCTAAAGGAAGATAAGGAGTTCGATGGAGGAAAGAGGGAGAAGTATTTGTTGAAATCTGTTGAATGAATCATTGAATGTCATAATTGGCGGGAAAGATACATATTTGTCGGAAGTCGACTCCACATACGAATTGCATGAGCAAAGAACGAATTGATTCTGTAATGAGTAGAGCGGCCAGATATGTCCAATCGACAACATATGGATGCGAGTTCCTAGGAAGTCTCGTATCTCCGACGAACGTTCTCACGTCCGCGATGAGTTCCGAATCGAATATTTGTAGAACAACGACACATATCCCACATTACCACGGTGATCAAGGGAGACAATAGAATTGGTTATCCTATTGTCAGCTAGAGCCCTCCTCTGAACACGGAAGATATCAGTGCTCCCGACCATATATGGGAGTTGTATTCCATCTTAGGTCAGATGTAGGTAATGTAGATATTGAGAAGATCAGATAGATAGTAGTAGTTCTTACACCGCTGAATGCTTCCTTTGACACATCAACTACATGTTTTGTCCAACGTGCAATATATCTTCATGCCCAGAACATCAGGAGTGTCCGATTACTCGATATCTACACCTTGCATATACATCGACGACACCGTTGGATCAGTGAATCACTTGTGGGTCAATAAGGGGCACTGAGGCATTACAATATTCATTACTATATTCACTCGACCCCATGGTCAGTAAATCCTGGCAGATTGTCTCATTCATCAATCGCCTTCCTTTCTTTTTATTGAAGACTTCTTGAGTACGAATGACAGAGTTAATCTCTTCAGCTAATAAATCGATTTGATTCGAAGTCCGATCGAAGACATCGTCAATGAAAATAAGATAAAGGGAGGGAGGAAGGACAGAGCCCTGTCGTACTGCGGCAGTCAACCTATGCTCGTCGGATGAGAGCCCATCTACAACAACAACGCGTTGAGAAATTAAAAGATGCAAAAATTCCACGCAGATTTATGAACATATCGCCTCTACATTAGCATCGAGCCCAAATGATATAGGCTGGCAACCCATTCGAGTCAGCTACATAACAGCAGCTGCGGAGATGATTGGATGCAGAGAGCAGAAGCGAAAGGACTTGATCTCCAATGTCACCTGGAATCTCATTAGCGACAGAAGAAGATCTCACAAAGCACACCTTTAGACCTTATACTCCTCAGTCGATAGGATGGTGAAGAAGACTGCTAAGAAAGACAAAAAGGCGTGGAGTGATGGAATTGCAGCACAGGCAGCGGCAGTTACCTATCGTAGCAGAGACCTGTTTAACTCTGTGCGAAAGGGCGAAATTTGCAAAAACTAAACCTAACAGGGACTTAATAATATCAAAAGACGAACAGATCCGTATATGGGAAGACTATTACGCAGAACTCCTTTCAAAGACGCCTACAGGATAGGTCAGAATATGTTGCTGCATGCACCTCCAATAACGGCAATATATCAGCACAGACTATTCTGCCATACCAGAAATTGTGTCTGCTTTTAAAGCGCTTAAGTCGAATAAAACCCATAGCCCTGACAGCATAGCACCCGAACTACTGAAGGCAGACCCCCTTGTAAGTAAAACATATCCTACTCCCACTTATACACGAAATCTAGGCAACTGAAAAGCTCCCACATGAGTTGTACTGTACTTCCCAAAAAGGATAACCTGTAGCAATGCAAGAACTGGAGAGGAATAACTCTGTCCAACATGGTCAACAAAATACTAGGCCACATTATTAACAACAGACTGACAGAATCATTATCACTTAACTTAAGGCAAGAGAAAGCGGGATTTAGAGCCAGAAGTTCATGCATTCATCACCTGAACATCTTGCGCATTATCGTAGAGCCACCGGTGGAGTGGTGCACTCCCTTATACATGTGTTGCATTGATTTCGAAAAGGCCGTCGACACATTAAACCAAGCAAGCGATCTGGAGCGCGCTGAAATGTAAAGGAGTGCCGTGTAAAAGTTGTCAATCTGGTCAAAGAGCTGTACAATGGAGCTAGTTGTCGGATCACTTACGAGAACCAATTAAGTACCCATATAAATATCCAGGCTGGTGACCGTCAGGACGGTGTTCTCTCGCATCTACTGCTTGACACAATAATGAACTACACGGGGCCTCCAAAGTTCTCTCGAAGACCTAGACTATGCAGATGACATATGTCTCCTGTCAGACAAAACTTCAGCACCTGGCCGAGAGTGCAAGTAAAGCAGGACTCAAGATAAACGTTGCAAAAACGAAGCAAATGAGCATTAATACCGACAATATTCGACCTCTATCTTTAGATCTCGACGTAAATAAATCTCCAGGCCCGGATGGCATTTCAGCACTGGTCCTATGTAAGTGCTCTTCGACGCTTGCCCGTCCCCTTCGTAATATTTTCAACCTTGCATACCGTGCAGGGGTTTTCCCAGCGCGTTGGAAGATTGCGAACATCCAGCCCATCCCTAAAAAAGGTGAGGGTAATAATACTGCTAACTATCGACCGATCGCGATTTGCTCAGCGCTTTCGAAGGTTATGGAGAGTATGGTTAACCACCATCTTGTGAGGTATTTAGAAACTAATGACTTACTTAATGATCGACAGTATGGCTTCCGTAGGAATCGATCTACTGGAGAACTGCTGACACTGCTATCCGAAAAGTGGAATCGATCTATTCACAAGCTTGGTGAGAGTAATGTCGTTGCTCTTGATATATCCAAGGCCTTTGATAGAGTTTGCACGGCGCACTCATATCAAAGCTTATCGCTTTTGGTGTTGGTAGTGACTTCTCTTGATCTCTGAGGAAGCTCGATATACCTCAGAGATCGCATATACGTGTTGTTGTAGGTGGGTTCTCATCCGATGAGCATAGGTTTACCGCAGGAGTACCACAGGGCTCTGTCCTTTCCCCCTCCATTTTTCTTATTTTCATCGACGACCTCTTGGATCGGACTTTGAATCCGATATACTCATTCGCGAATGACAGCAACCTCTGCCATTCATACTCATTCGATCATAGACCAAGTCGTCAAGTAATTGAGGATAAAAGACTATTGATGGATGAGTCACTTAGCCAGGATTTGCTGGCCATTTCTGAATGGGGTCGAGTGAATAGAGTAGATTTTAATGCACGTAAGACCCAGTGCTCCTTGTTGTCTCACAAGCGATTCACTGATCCAACGGTGTCGTTGATTTTAATGTACGGTGTAGATTTTGAGCAATCAGATGCTCTCGATGTTCTTGACATGAAAATACAACGTGATGTTCGTTGGACAAAACATGTATTTGATGTGTCGAAAGAAGCATTCAAATGTTTAGGCTTTTTAAAACGATGTAGGAATTATTTTACACCCTCTGATCTTCTCAATATCTATACATCAGACCAAAGATGGAATACAACTCCCATATATGGTCGGGTGCTCCAGCTTAATCACTGGAGCTACTTGACCGTGTCCAGAGAAGGGCGATGGTGTTGATAGGCGACGGTAGGATATCCAATTCTATTGTCTCCCTTGAACACCGTCGTAATGTTGGTTGTGTGTCATTGTTCTATCGATACTTTCATGGTGTTTGTTTTTCGGAGATTCGTGATCTTATACCGCCCGTGAGAACGCTCGGTAGAGATACGCGACTCTCCAGCAACGCGCACCCATTTGTTGTCGATTGGACAACCGGCCGCACTACACATTACAGAATAAATTCGATCTTCGCCCGTACTATCCGTATGTGGAATCGACTTCCGGCAAATACCTTTCCCTCCAATTACGACATTCAGAGTTTCAAAACAAATGTCAACATACAATACTCCCTCTTTCCTCCTTCCAACACCTGATCTTCCTTCCGCCAACGCAATGCACTGCATTTATAGGGATATCCCCTGAGTGTTGGTTCAGTGAAAAAAAGATGGAAAATCAATCGAAGTTGTCGACTCTTTCTGCTACCTGAGAAGCATCATTTCCAGCAATTATTGAGCAAGTGATGATATAAGATGCCGCATCACAAAGGGTAGACCATCAGTTGGAATGCTTAAAAAAGTCTGGCGGTCAACATTCACTTGAAAGCCGAAGAAAAGAAGACCGGCTAATACATGGAGATGACTGGTAGAATTTGAGGACCTAGCAGCAAGGCTAGGCGTGAAATAAAAACGTTACCATTAGATAACCCAAATTTTAACATGTTTACTGAGGTTATATGGTCCTCCTAGAAACTATGGGAGTTAAATAATAAAAATTAATTGTCTTATATACAGTTGTCACGTGAGATAATTCTTCTTCGGTAGTTTTGCTATTACTCTATTGGTCAATGAACTTGGAAGTCGTTCGTTAGTTTCCGTTTTAGATTTCCGCCATTAATACTTGGTTTGTTAGTTATCGTTCTGGAGGTATTGCATCCTCTCCGGTTGACTTATTTCGCTTTAGCTTTATAATAGATGACTTTACCTAATCGATATTAGGTGTTACGGAAGATACTTTTTTGTTGGTTACTTACTTGTCCGCAATTCGATCAATATCTCTCTTTCGGCGACGTTGCTTGAATCTGTTTCTTCGGCTACATTACTAAACGTTTCAAAATGTTGTCAATTGAATTGATTAGTATTAAGAACTTAAACTTAGTTAATTGTTGAATTAAAACATTGTTTTCAGACTTTTCTGTGTGTAGATTGATAAATAAATTTATATTGTTCACATTGAACTGACATCCCTAAATTATCAAATCTCAAAATAACTTGGAAGAAATTTCTGTCACATTATTCATGTTCAACCTTTGTGTAGAATAACAAATTCATAGAATAAATAAAACAACCCGAAAAACGGACAACGAACACACGGGAGTCGTAGGGGTTTCTTGAGGAATATCTGAAATTGTTGAGTGAGGACGGTGGAAAACCCACAACGTTGAAAACACAAACAATAAAAATATATGCCAAAATATAGACGAGTTTAAATATAAATTAAAATCCGACCGCTTACCACCACCGAAGACAGGTTGTGTGCCGGAGACTTTGGATGATTTGTTGTGTTTGTGTGTGCTATGTCCCATCGCAGCCGACAGACATATTACACTCTGGCGGAGCTCAACAACACATGATCGACAAATATCTGGAATCGATGTTAATATGGTAAGCTCTGGCCAGAAGGCAATCAAATACAAAAAGATAGCAGAGAAATTATACAGCAACAACAACAACCAAACCAAACGAAGCACGGCGAAGAATGTGAAGAAAGAAGGAAAGAACATTTAATCTGCATTTTTTGAATTTCTATCTGAACTATAAATAACACTAACTACTCAACAAAAGATATCATTTCACTTTGAACAGCCAGTTCAGTCGGAGACAAACGTGTCTTAACTTTTGGAATACCCAGCACAACTTTACAAAAATGGTAGGTTTCGCACACACACACACAAATCACAAGATGTTGATTTCGTAACAAAAGAATTTTAAATTTCTCATACGTCATATGGTGTCCTTTCTCTTCAGAAAATAATCCTGGTGTTGCTGGCTAGCGCTGCCTTTGTAGCTGCCGATGTGTCACATCTGTTCAAAAATGCCGAGGCAGCCTCTAAGGGCTATGATTATCCTGTGCCCTCGGTACCATTTGAAGTAACACCACCCAACACCTACTTGCCTCCTCAGGAGCCCACCACCACCACTACGCGCAAACCAACAACAACCACACCCAAACCAACCACAACCAAGCCAACAGTATCCAACACCTACTTGCCTCCTCAGGAGCCCACCACCACCACTACGCGCAAACCAACAACAACTACGCGCAAACCTACAACAACCACACCCAAACCAACCACAACCAAGCCAACAGTATCCAACACCTACTTGCCTCCTCAGGATCCCACCACCACCACTACGCGCAAACCAACAACAACTACACCCAAACCAACAACAACCACACCCAAACAAACCACAACCAAGCCAACAGTATCCAACACCTACTTGCCTCCCACAGAAGAAGGTTATCAGTATCCAGTTCCAGCCAAATCGTTCTCCTACTAGATGACCATTGACTGGTGAACAGCGATTCATAAGGAACATGATAATGTACTGAAGACTGAGTATTGGAGCAGATGTTTGTAACATTTGCGAATACTTTTCGCGCTTAAGGATTTACGAGTTTAATTTAATGTTGTTGGTCATTTCTTAGAAAAGGGTGAAAAAACACAACAACAACAATACAATAAAAACATTATTAATTTTATAAAAACATACAACTTTGCATTTAATTAAAAGTTTCAGGCGTCCTCTGAAGTTTTGGAAAATGCATTTTTAACAAGGCAAAACAAAGGCTCGGCAAAATCTCATCCGATGAATCGAATTTTTCAGAACCTTACTAAACAGAAACATACCAAACAGTAACTCGTTGTGGATGCATTCAATAGTCACGTGTTGAACCCCATATACGGCAATTTTACTTATTGACATAGCCATCGAGATGAAAATGAGGTTTATGAAGGCCGATCTCGAAAATTTTTCACGTAAATTTCTTACAGTTTGCGTTCAATTTCCACTCACTACTTTGGAAGTAAGTTTTTAATATTTTCAAATTTTGTTCCAGCGTATAGCGTCCCATTTTGCAAATGTCAAACATAAACCTGAAATTAAAAATGAAATAAATGTAATCAGTAGTTCAAATTGAAATGGCCCACCCTATGTGTGGCTTCTAGAGTGGAAAGCTTCAAATTAAATGGCGTTCGTCATTATCGTGAAAAACTTAGGTGAGTAAAGTTTCATGTGGTTTGACTTAAAAAGAGATTCTAAATAGATCGGTATAATAAATAAAAGGGTTTATTTTGTTTCATTTTCCGATGTTACAAACATATGGGATGTATTAAAAATATTTTCTGAAAACGTTTATTTTTTGTTTTTCTTATCGACATCGTTTCACTGTGGCTACAAAACAAAAATCTCAAGACACATACTTGGCTTTATATATGGTGTAACGATTCTAGGTGTACTCCACTAGGGTTTTTTGTGGCTCACCGACCTCATGGTGTAACCTTAATAAAATACAGATAAATTTTGCTTTGTTCGAATTTCTTTGATTTTGAAAATATGTGATTTTTTCCTCGGTTTTTTTTAATTTTTGAAAAATTGTAAAGAAAAAGTCAACCATTTGTACCTCAGTATGTACCATAAATATAAACAAATAAAAAGGCATTATGTTTGGCCGGGCCCCAGCTCATATACCAGATTAGTGGCTTTTGACTTTACTTAGAAATGTATTGCCATAATAGAAAAATTGTGATATGTTTTATGCACAATACGATATTTGTTTACTATTTCAAATCATAAGGCATACTTATGCGTACTCTTTTATATAAATTGTGATTCTAGACTATTAATCCATTCCCTCAGGGTCGATTTCCTCCATTTTCGATTTTTTGATTCCAGCTACTGCCTAAATGTCTGTAACATTTTGAAAAAAAAGTTCTAATATTGAATACCCAATATGTTTCAGAGTGGAATATTAATTTTAGTACCTGTTTCACTCATTTTGCCATTTGGGCACTAAAAGTACGAATTTAGAAAAAATCGTACCTACGCAGTCAGACTAGTGCAAATACTGAATATCATGATTCTAGTTGCTTGATCGGTATCATATTTAAACCCCTTTTTATCCTGAAGGTACAAATATCGACATATCACTTCATTTTTCGCGTCCACGCAGTCGCAGAATTGTACATACCGAATTTCGTTATTATAGCTGCAGCCGTTTGGTTGGTACCATTTGTATCCCCATTCGTCCCACTTTCCGCCTAAAACAAATTTCAAAAAAAATCTTTTTTATTTCGCATTTTAACAGTCAGGTGAATGAATTTCATGAATTAAACTTCAGCGGTTTGGTTGGTACCATTTTTCCATGCTTTATATAAGGTTACTTTCTATATATGTTTGTGTGCCACAAAATTTGAAATCAATTTTTGAAAGCTTTTTTCTCAACCAATTTTGCTCAAATTTTGCACACTTAATCATTTTCGATGACAATACAAGGAAATGGAAAAATTTGACCAATTGGACAAAGGGGCGTGGTACCTCCCATACAAACCACAAATTAAAAATCTATTATTTCTGCTCCTGATAACGCAGTAATTTTTCCTTCTACAAAAGATAACTAAAAAAGAATTTCTAGGCCCAATAGAATTCTGCTTGCATAAAGCATGGATTTGAAAAAAATTTTTTTTTTGATTTACTAGTTATCCTCTTTTCCAATTATACACCTTAAAAGTACTAATTTTGAAAAATCCCACCATTTTAAGTATCTACGCAATTAGAGGGATGTATATTCCAAATTTCATGCTTCTAGCTGTTGTCGTTTCATTGGTACCATTTTTATCCCTTTTCGACCCATTTCGCCCGCAAAAACGCGTATTTACTTTTTGGTACATGTACGCTTCCAGAACAACAAATTTCAAGTGCAAATAAAGCAGATATTAAAAAAATGCTCAAATAGTCTAAATATTAGGGGGTATTTTCAGTCCTTGATAGGGAAACATTTTCCGTCTGGACCTATTTCACCCACTTTCAATCCCAACCGTTCTGCAACTATAATACGCATTTAGGGACAATTTGAACCCTCTAGCTCATTTTCGTTCAACGGCCAGCTAGATCGTCTTAGAATTTTACCACGACCCACAATATATATACTTTATGGGGTCTCCGATGAATATTTCAAGGTGTTACAAACGGAATGACAAAGTGGAGGGTATACAAATATTTTGGATATGCAAATGTTTTCTATAGAATGGAATGGAACTTGGTTCCAATCGCATGAAAAATATGTTAATAGGAGGGCGGGTTTTTTAATTTATTAATTCGAATATCTTTACAGAAATTATTAATACAGAAATCGTTGATCACTTAGTATTGGACCTGAAAAAAAATGAATTGTCAAAGTCTGTCGGATCACTTATTTCATGTTAGGTCTGCGATTTCGACGAAACTGTATACGTTTGGTGTTATAAAGAATATAACTGGTATATTGTCCTTGCTCAAGACCATTTTGCATCTGTATTTAATAGAATGTAAATTTATTTTCAAATGGCATGGTGACATTTATTACTTACTCGACCATGTCAAAAGTCTTTTCAAGTGGCTTCGCAGCGACTTTTCAACAACCGGCCTCTATAAAGAGATGATTCTCACAAACGAACGAGAAGCACGACTCACTTGCCGAATTTGCGTTTAAAAAATCGCACCAAGTAATAAAACACACATGCTATCTTACAAACATCTCATTGAGTTGCATATGTAAGTATGTGTATATGCAGGTATAGTTACCCAGCAATTCTTCTGCCGTGCCAACGCTCATTTGTTTTAATTTTTTCGTTTGTATTTTTTGGCCTGCTTTTTTGTTTAAAAAATATGTATCTCCGATTTTGTTTATATATTTTTTATTATTATTTTTTATTTTATTTATTATTTTGTTCGCCACGAATCAAAAAGTCAAAAAAATACAAATCTCCCTACCTCCCTCCTAAACAACAAACGTTTATTTTAAACGTTTAATAGGGTTTGGAATAAACATAAGTTGTTGGCGACAAACGAATTCCGCATACCGACAACTTTTCGTTTGTGGGATACGATTTTTCTTGCATGTATGGCCACATCAAACTTTGTAAAAAATGACATTAGATTTTTTGAAATTCCTTTACTTCTACAATAATGGGCCATTTATTGGTAGATTTTTTTCCTATTGTCTTCATTAAAATTCCAGCTATTATCAAATAAAATAAAGTATTATATTAAATATTTTTGAAAGCGTTTTTTTTTAAATAAAAAAAATTAAAACTCATATTTTTTTAAATCTTTCCTCTTTCAAATAGACCATACATCGTTTACATATAGACATTGATTTCATTTCTTACAATGCTAGCAAGTAAAAATGGCGTTAAGTTCGGCCGGGCCGAACTTTATATACGCTCCGCCATGGCTTGCAATCCACATAGGCTGTAGATTTTTGTAGAAGTGGCATTACAGGAAAATGTTTAATGTAGCCAAACCAAAACAACTAAAAATATTGAAAATATAATTTTATAAATAAATATATATTTTTAACTATTTTAAACGATTCTTATAATGAAAGGTAACCAATATATTTATACCATACATATCGAATTAATACTTCAAGTCAATAAAAATAAATAAATATAGGACAGCAATCTTAAAAAAGCTTAAATACAATAAATCGTGGAGGCATTTTCAGCTACAATCATTTGGTTGGTTGTATTTCTACCCATTTTTGCCGTAAAAGTACGAGTTGGGAAAAATCGTATTATTTTTTCGGGTCTATGCAGTCAGAGGATTCTATACTACGAATTTCATAATTCTAGCTCCGGTCATTTGGTTTGTACCATTTTTATTCCCTTTTCTTCAGCCTATTTTACATGAGCAAGTAGAGGGTAGTCGTTTAGTGGGTACCATTTTTATCCCTCTGTTCCCATTGTAAGCCTTGAAAGTACGAATGTAGCAATAAACCTTTTTGTTTTTCATGTCTATGAAGTCAGACGAATGTATACTCCGAATTGTATGACCCCAGCTGACGTTTTTTGTTTGGTACTATTTTTATACCTTTTTCCATTTTACCCCCAAAAAGTACGAATTTCGAAAAATCCCCTTTCTTTACGTGTCTACGCGATTAGAGGAATGTATACATCGAATTTCATTCCGTTCGGTTGGGATCATTTTTATCCCTCTATTCCCATTTTACGAAGTACGAATTTGGAAAAAATACATTTATATTATGTATCTACTTAGTTAGAGGAATTTACACACCGATTTTCATGTTTCTAGCTGCCGTTGTTTAATAGGTACAATTTTTATCCCTTTTTGACACATTTCACCCCCTACGAATAAGAATCACATTACGGTGCACGTTTTGGTTATAGGGGGAATGCGCATACCCAATATCAAGTAAGTACAAGCATACATATTGAACAAATATGCTTAAATACTACAAAATACTAGGGGTTGTTATGGGTATTTTCAGTCTTTATGAGGGAAAATTTTTCCCTCTGGACCAATTTCGCTCACCTTCAATCCCAACCGATTTACAACTATTTATGACGATCAAGAATATTTATATACTTTATAGGGTCCCAGGTGGATATTTCAAGGTGTTACAAACGGAATGACAAAGTTAGTATACCCCCATCCTGGAGGTGGAGGGTATAAAAATTAAAGCGAAATATTTTTCCCTTTTATTCAATTTTTATGGGTTTTTATTTTTATTAGTTAAATAAATTGTGATGCTGAAATAAAATTAATTAATTAATTTACAGACCACGCCCACAATTTTGTTTTTTATAGCTTCATAGCCCTTGGCTATATATATAAATTGGTACCATAATTTCATAATATTCCTAATATTATGCTGCACTTATGCGTGAAGTCGGCAGTCTCTATTCTGCCAGTAATACTGAGGAATGTAATCCAGGGAATGTAAGATTCTGCCCGGCCGAACTCCTTTTAAATTGTTTGTTTATAAATAAGAAAAAACTATAAAATATATTTTTTGAAGATACATTTTTTAAACTTATCTTATGACAAAAATACTTTATTTTCAATCCTTTTGAAAATATTGATATTGTGTCTACCATTTCTTTTCCTTTTTGTGAAAATCGTAGTTTAGAAAATTACGTATTTGGGACAATTCATCAAAATCGGTGATCGTTTCACATGAAATTAATCTTATTTAATTTACGAGTTATTTTGAGTTAAAAGAAAAATTCCTCTCCGCAATTGTTAATTTTCCATTGGCATTGCAAACGGCATAATAAAATGAAGATACACTCCATCATATTATTGTTGCGTCAAAAATTCAAGAAATGAAAGACTCCAACCGAAAGTCATTGTGTTATCAACAACACGACCCTCTACTAAATTTCATTATTCTGTGGTGACGAACTTGAATTTTTTTCCCCAGCCAGTGCTGTGTATTTTCTTAATTAAATTATCTTCTGTGGTTTTATACAATTTATTATTATCTTTTCATTTATTCAATTAATTGTGTTACAAAGAAGATTCTCCGCAGTCTTCTTTTGATTTAGTTTGACTTTGAGGGTCATGAAAAACAGGTGTTGTTGTTAATTTTTCCGACATGAATAAATGCAATAAATTCCATTTATAAATTCCATAATTTCAATAAATTCACACTCTATCATATAACAAAACAATCGAAGTGACACAAGTTTTATGTGAATCTTATGTTATCGCTTATGTTGTGTGTTCACAAATCTCTCTGTGGCTTGTTGCTAATTGATTCACTTGTCAAATTGGTGTGTCAATTATCGGCAACATTTCGAGAATAAATTTAAAATATCGTTACTTCTTGTATTGTGATTTGTTTGGAAATAATTCTGCTTGTGTTGAACAGACAAAGATATGTCGTTGATATTTCATATGTTTAGAGAAGAGGTTTTTTCCAGATGATTCGTGATGATTTTATAAAATCGAGATTTTTTTGGATTGTGCTCGCTTAGAACAATTTTTTCATCATACATTAATGGTTTCAATGGTTAAAAAAATTATCGCCATATTAATTTTTTAACCATTTTCCATTTAACAAGAAAAAGCATAAACCGCGAATTTCAAAAATCCAAAACATGTGCTGGATTGTGCTCGCCTAGCACAATTTTTTATCATATTCCAAAAAGAGCCAACTTTTTGTAAAAGTCGCCAAAATGCTAAAAATTCTAGAATTGCCATTTAGTTTTTTTTTCGCAAAAACAAAAGTTGTGCTAGTCGCGTATACAATTGTGCGTTCTAGCAAACTGTTTTCGAGAATATTGCTAATTAAAATTTTGATGATTTTTCAAAAAAATCGCGATTTTAACAAAATTAGAGCATTTTTCGAAAAATCGCCAAAATTTTAATTAGCGATTTTCTCGAAAGCATTTTGAGATAGAACTTAGTTTGAAACGGAACAATAACACTCTCCTCTAAAAGGACCTAGCTTAACGTTTGCTGTCCAAAAAACTTAAAATGAAAAGTTCAGCGATTTTTGCTGAAAAAAGTTTTTTTGCTATATCTCGGTCAATTTTTATTTTTTCCAAAAACCTTTTTGCGGCACAGTTGGGCACAAACCTAGCACAATTCAGCAAAACTTTTGTTTTTGTGAAAAAACCAAATTGCAATTCTAGGATTTTTTTCAAAAATAGCCGTTTTCGAAAAAATCGGAAAACGATATAAACGATATAACGAGATAAAACTTAAAAAAAAGCGGCACAATTATGTACTCCGCTAGCACAATCCAGCCTTTGGTTTTGCAGAAAAAGAAATGGCAATCCAAGCGATTTTTGGAAAAAAGTTTTTTCGCAATATCTCTGTCAATTCGAAAAAGTTTCATGTTGTTCCACAGGTTTCCACATAATTTTGCTTATAGATGGTGCTTGTGGAAATCTAAAAAAGAACAAGTAAAAACGGCGTTAAGTTCGGCCGGGCCGAACTTTATATACCCTCCACCATGGATTGCATTCCACAGAGGTTGTCGGTTTTTGTAGAAGTGCAGTAATATTACAGGAAAATATAAATTTTTTAATATACCAAACTAAAACAAATACAAATATTGGAAAAATAATTATATAAATAAATATAATATTTTAATTATATCAAACCATTATCTATTTCAAAACAAAAACTAAATATTCTTATATTTATATTTTCAAAAAGCTTAAATACCATAAATATTGGAAGATAGTGGGTGCTACAGTTGGTTGTACTTCCATTCTATTTTAATTCCAAAAGTACAAATTTTGAAAATCCATTATCAGGCGTACATGTGTAAAGTGCAAAATAACCTAACTTCATGACTCAACCAATTTTTGCCGTAAAAGAAAAAGTAGGAATTTGGAAAAAATGCTTTTTATTTTGAGTGTCTACGCAGTCAGAGGAATGTATACTCCGAATTTCCTGACTCTAGCTGCGGTACTCTTTTTATCCCCTTTTTTCTTTTTAATCCCAAAAAGTACGAATATTGAAAAATCTGTTTATTTTAAGCGTCAACGCAATCAGAGGAATGTATACACCGAATTCCATGATTCCAGTTGCGCCCATATGGTTGGTACCATTTTTACCCCCTTGACATTTCTTCGCAATTAGAGTTTCATCATTCTAGCTGTAGTTGGTACTTTTTTAACCCCCTGTACCATTGTATCCCTTGAAAGTACGAATTTCGAAAAATTCTTTTATTTTTGTGTCTACGCAGTCAGAGGAATGTATACTCCGAATTGCATGACTCTAGCTGCGGTCATTTGGTTGGTACTATTTGTATCCCCCTTTTCCATTTTAACCCCAAAAAGTACGAATTTCGAAAAATTCGTCTATTTTCCGTGTATACGCAGTCAGAGGAATGTATACTTCGAATTTCATGGTTCTAGCTGCGGTCATCTGATTGGTACTATTTTTATCCCATTTTTTCTTTTTTAACCCCAAAAAGTACGAATTTCGAAAAATCTGTTTATTTTAAGTGTCTATGCAATCATAGGAATGTATACACCGAATTTCATTATTCCAGATGTAGCCGTTTGGTTGGTACTATTTTTATCCCTCCGTACCCATTATATCCCTTGAAAGTACGAATTAGGAAAAAACCTTTTATTTTTCATGTCTACGTAGTCAAAGGAATGTGTACTCCGAATTTCATGACTCTAGCTGCGGTCATTTGGTTGGTACTATTTTTATCCTCTTTTTCTATTTTGACCCCAAAAAGTACGAATTTCGAAAAATCAGTTTATTTTCCGTGCCTACAAAATCACAGGAATGTATACTCCGAATTTCATGACTTATCTACGGTCATTTGACTGGTACTATTTTTATCCCCTTTTTCAGTTTAACCCCAAAAAGTACGAATTTTAAAAAAAAATCCGTGCATTTTAATTGTCTATGCAATCAGAGGAATGTATACACCGAATTTCATTATTCTAGGTACAGCCGTTTGGTTGGTACCATTTTTATCCCTTTATTCCCATTTTACCCCTTAAAAGTACGAATTTTGAAAAAATTCTTTTATATTATGTATCTACTCAATTAGAGGAATGTACACACCGAATTTCGTGCTTCTAGCTGTTGTCGTTTAATAAGTACCATTTTTATCCCTTTTTTGCCCCATTTCACCCCCTACAAATAAGAATCACTATATGGTGCACGTTTTTGCTATAAGGGGAATGCGCATACCAATTATCAAGCAAATATAAACAGACATATTCAAAAAACATGCTAAATACGCTAAAATATTAGGGATTATTATGGGTATTTTTAGTCCTTGTGAGGGAAAAATTTTTCCCTTTGGGCCGATTTCGCCCCATTTCAATCTCAACCGATCTACGACTATAAGACGCATTTATGGAAAATATGAACGTTCTAGCTCCTTTCGTTTAGATGCTAGCGTGCTTTCAACAGACGGACAGACGGACGGACGGACGGACATGGCTAGATCGTCTTAGAATTTTATGACGATCAAGAATATATATACTTTATAGGGTCTCAGGTCGATATTTCAAGGTGTTACAAACGGAATGACAAAGTTAGTATACCCCCATCCTGGAGGTGGAGGGTATAAAAAGATATTTGAGATACAATATAGAAGTTAAAAATTTCATTATTACATTTAGAATTGATTATTAAATTCTATATAAACAAGTGCAATCACTTGAAATCATATAAAAATCCAACAATTTCTAAAACGGGAAAAATTAATTCCAAAAAATGTTTTATTGTTTTTATATTTTTTCAAAAAAATCGACCATTATTTCTTTCCAAATTTTGGAACACATTTTGCCCACTTCGGGAATTAGGGCAATTTTTTTTTGAAAAAAAATCAAAAAATTTGAATTTTGGAGTTGTTTCTAAATAAAGTAGTGCAATCATATAAAAATCCAATGACTTCTACAATGGAAATAAATTAATTAAAAAATGCTCCATTTTTATCGTATTTTTTGTTTTAGCTTGTAAAAATTTATTTTTTCCCGAAGATTCAGGAAGAAAAAAACATGTTTGTAAAAATCCCAAATTTTGGAACATATTTTGCCCACTTTGGGAATTTGGGCAATTTTGTTGATAGAAAACACTAGTCAACAGTCAAAATGTACTCGGGATGCGATAATTTTTTCTGTGTAGATAACCTTGACATGAGCTCGAAAAACGCAATAAAATTTTTTTTTTTTTCGTTTTGTTTTTTTTTTTTATTTTTTTTTTTAAATTTTAAAAATTTTTTTTTGGTTAATTTGTTTCGTCCGGCATAACTCGGGAACCACTAGCCCGATTTAATTGAATTAAATTTTAAAAAATTTAAAATTACAATTCCCTTAATCTGTTCATATATTGTTTTCCTATACATGCAACAGTTTCCAAGTTAAAAATGAATATATAAAGGAAAAAACTTATTTTTTGCCTAAAGATTTAAATTTTTTTTTTTTTTAAATCCATAAAAAATCCAAAATGAAAAAAATGTCAAATCTTATTACTTTTACGTAAAGTCACATAACCTATGAGCAAAATGAGACAAAGATCATGAAAATCGATGCACGCGTTTCGCTTTTATTCGCAATGGAGTAAAGGTATGAATTTCAAAAATTTGCTCGACATATGCACAACTTTGTCTATGGTAAGGTTTTTTCTTTTTTATTACAAAAAAATTTAAATTTGTTGGGTGACAAAAATATATGACTTTAAATTAAAAAACAATTCGATATATGTACAAGAAATTATCCTAAGGATATCAACATTAATTAATTATAAAAAAGTTTAAAAAAAATATCTAAACGCAAAAATAAAAACCTTCAAATTAAAAATAATTATGTGCTTTTGTCTTTCTTTTATATTGTTGTGGGTCTGTTTCTCTTATCAGGAACCAGATATAGTCCCCCATCATAGCTTCGTTCCAAAATCCTTGGTATCGGTGCTCAATTTCTTTCATTTGCTGATGAAAACGCTCACCATGCTCGTCACTCACATCGCCCAGGTTGTCCGGAAAGAAGTCCAAGTGCGAGTGTAGAAAATGTATCTTAAGCGACATATTTGCTCTAATTTTTTTATAATTTTGGAGTAGTTGTTCGACGATCTCTCTGTAATTTGAGCTTTTGTTGTTTCCAAGAAATCCGGAAACAATTTGCCGAAATGAGTTCCAAGCTGCAGCTTCATTTGGTGATAAAATGTGCTCAAACTGTTGGTCTTGCAACAACTTTTTAATTTGCGGACCGTCGAAAACGCCTTCCTTAATCTTTGCCGATGAAAGGTGAGGAAAAATGGTTTTTAAATAGGCGAACGCTTCGCCATCTTTGTTGATAGCTTTCACGAAGTTTTTTATGAGTCCGATCTTTATGTGAAGAGGTGGGAGAAAAACATTTTCCTTTTTTATGAGTGGTGTATATTTCACGTTGTCGCTGCCGGGGATGAAGTTAACTCTTTCTGTCCAACTCCTCCTGGTGTAATGATGTTGACGATCGCGGCTGTCCCAAAGGCAGAGAAAACAACAGTACTTTGTGAATCCACCTTGTAATCCACAAAGGATACCGATAACCTTAAGGTCGGCACAAACTTTTCAATCGTGCCTCTCATAGTTAAGGCACTTTAGTA
Source organism: Polietes domitor (assembly GCA_947397865.1). NCBI lineage: Eukaryota > Metazoa > Arthropoda > Insecta > Diptera > Muscidae > Polietes > Polietes domitor. The sequence continues at coordinate 44,171,712 of OX377621.1, forward strand.
GATTGTCCATGACTTCGTATGTTTCCTTGGTGTCAACGGCATGAGCAATTGGAATCGAAGGTTTCTCGTTGCCGTTGTGCAGTAAAATTGCTTTAAGGCTCTGCTTGTTGCTGTCGATGAAAAGACGCCACTCTCCTGGATCGTAAGAGTACCCGAGTTCACCAAATAATCCGGGAATGTCCTTACAAAAACAGATGTTGTCTTTTTTTGTGTAGTACCTTGCGTATGGTTCATGACGCTTCCTGTAGATTGTTGTCACCACACCAGGAGCCAAGAAACCGAACTGTTGCATGCGCGATGCATGCAACTCTGCATCTTCCTTGGAGAGTTTCAATTCTCTAACCCAATCGTTCAGTTCTGCTTGAGAACATAAGCGTTGACCTCCATGCAATGTATATGTTGACTCGCATTCTGATGTGGTTTCTACTGTCTCCGGATCTGATGTTGGATGTATCGCCTCATTATTAGATGCCCATCTTGAAACGGACGGTTGCGGGTCCACTGGTTCTTCGGAAAATGGCACTGGAAAATTCACTGTTGAAACAGCAGCGTAAGTCCATCGTATATTTTTTCCCACGCCTGTTTTTTTGCTAAGACAGAAGTAGCAATCTGTTACATGGCAAAGCGGAGCTCTCCAAAGCATTGGCATGATGATTCTCGGCTGTCGTCTGAAAGAATTTCAATAATAAGTTATATATGTTCTTGAATTTCGTAATCTACACTTACCTTGAGTCAGCTAGCTGTACGTAGCACCTTGGACATAGAGCACTTGGTGTCCACCGCTCATCTATGTTTGAGACCTTTAAATTGAAGCTCTCTTCAAATGAATCTCTCAATTTAGGTGAAAAACAACGCTTGTTTTTTTCAGAAACGTATTCTCCGCACATGTAACAAAAATTACTTGGATTGGTATTGCATTCAAATCCTCGCGAACGTTTGCTCATTTTAACTATCGCGTTCGTCGACACTTGTTGAATGAGTAAAATCGATCAATGAAGACCTATTTATACTGTGTATTGTTTAGTATTTTACTGACAGGTACTTATAAATGGGTGTATATTTTTTTACGGTGGCTACATACCTGTTTCACCATGTGTGAGTCTTAAATTTTCCGAATAATGACCACCCTTAAATGTGGGTTGCATTTCTGTAAAAAAATCATTCAGGTAGCCAACGGAAAACCCAAATAATTAAAAAAGTCCCCTTTCCTTTTTTCCTTTTAATTGTTCACGCACATTTATTAGCGTTTATTACTTTGCTTACGCAATCATAAAAATTAAATAACCCTTTGTTTATTCCGTTTTGTTAATTCTGAGAACAAAAAAAAAAGAAAAAACCTTACCATAGATAAAGTTGTGCATATGTCGAGCAAATTTTTGAAATTCATACCTTTACTCAATTGCGAATAAAAGCGAAACGCGTGCATCGATTTTCATGATCTTTGTCTCATTTTGCTCATAGGTTATGTGACTTTACGTAAAAGTAATAAGATTTGACATTTTTTTCATATTGGATTTTTTATGGATTTTTAAAAAAAAAAATTTTAAATTTTAGGCAAAAAATAAGTTTTTTCCTTTATATATTCATTTTTAACTTGGAAACTGTTGCTTGTATAGGAAAACAATATATGAACAGATTAAGGGAATTGTAATTTTAAATTTTTTAAAATTTAATTCAATTAAATCGGGCTAGTGGTTCCCGAGTTATGCCGGACGAAATAAATTAACCAAAAAAAATTTTTAAAATTAAAAAAAAAAAAAATAAAAAAAAACAAAACGAAAAAAAAAATTTATTGCGTTTTTCGAGCTCATGTCAAGGTTATCTACACAGAAAAAATTATCGCATCCGGAGTACATGAATTTTTTTTCATTTTGTTGAGTAGTGAAATCAAAAGCTTGAAGAGGTTTTTCTACAGAAAAGCTATTGTCATTTACATATTACACCGTGCGACAATTTTACACTTTTTACATTGGAGTCGAACAAGAATATATACACATAATATACACTAGATATCGTTTGTAGAAATGCTGTTTACTCAGTTTTCCATTTGATGATCTTTTCTCCTTTTTATGGGACTTTTAATTTCCAAGGAATATATAAGATTTAATAATATAGTTTCATACTTTTGCGAAACTTACAAAGGTGATATGGGCATCAAATGAAAGAGAGCAAGATTCGGCTCCAATACTGCAATACTCCAATACTCCAATACTGTTAGTTATTACCTTCAAAAATCTAGAATTATTGTATCCATCATGTGAAATTCCTCTTGGCATTAATTAAGCAATCCATAGTCAATCAATTTTAACATTTAATTTGGTGAAACAAAAGACTTAAGCCACAAACCTTTCTATGAACCTCTTAAGTTATTCAAATTAAATCTATTCTAAATCTATCTTTTGCGAAAGCAAGAACGTACGTTGTTGTTTGTCACAGAAACTACAAATCAGAATGCTTTTTGATCCAGGCGACAGGTTCTTTAAATATTTTGTACATTCTTAATTATAAAAAGTTCTTGGTTCAAAAAAAAAAAAACGCAGAAAATCCCAACACACACCGCAGACACACTCATGACGACAGTCGTTGATGTTTGGCGTGTTCCATTCCACTGTTTCATTATCGGTTATTGAAATGCGGAATTTTTTCCCAACATTGTTGTTGCCCGTGTCTTTATGAGCGCTTTCGCACATTTCTTCCAAAACTTGTTGAGACGTTTACAAGCACGTATTCTTGTTCCCGTCATCATTATCATCTCATAGTCTGTGTGAATCATTGTAATATTTCTTCTGTTTACAGTTGATCTGTACCACACCTCATAACCAGCGTAAGGATACTGAATGATATCGATACAAATCTGCAATTGTATAGATATTCAAGGCCGCTACGACCACAAATAAAGCAGTCTTTAGTAAGAGGGCTAAGATCGTCAACCTGGTTAGTGATGCGGAAGATTTGTTTGTCTTAAATCCATACCAATTGGAGGTGGCACTTGCCACGTAATATGTTTAACAGGTCGTATCAAACATAGAGACAAACAAAGAGATTGTTGTCTCCAAAGGTGAATTTTTTATTGAAACAAAAAGTACTTTGAATAGAGTTCCACACAAAAAATATGTATATCGGGAGATTCATCCTGTGGTTTAAGGCTTTTTTGACAGATCACGCATGACTCATATCATTGTTTTGTCATTATTGTTCAGTATCGTTTGGCAACTCATCATGGAAAGACTAACACGGCAACAGTATCTCCAAATTGTTCAGCCAAACAGCGTTCTGTGAGAAAGAACGTCGTGCCGTATTTATGCACTCCACGAGAGTATTATGGCTTTGTGCATTTGTTTGTAACACCCAAAAGGAAGCGAGATAGACCCATTGTTAAGTACACCGATCGACTTATAATCACTTTCTGAGTCGATTTAGCAATGTCCGTCTGTCTGTCTGTCCATCTATTGTTGTAATCAAATTACAGGTCGCAAATATAGTCGGATCTTATCGAAATTGACACAAGTAAGTTTTGTGGATCAAGGACGAACGCTATTTACTTTGAGGCAAATCGGTTCAGATTTAGATATAGCCCCCATACAAATGTCGCTCCCGATTTGACATTTTCCGCTCTAGAAACCACATATTGTACTCGATTTTCTATAAATTTGGCACAACAGCTTATAATCCAAGTAAAAAACCTATGGTGTAAGTGGCTAAGATCGGTTCAGATTTAGATATAGCGCAAATACAACTGTTGCTCCCAAATGTTTAACCGATTTTGGCCAAACTATACACTATATATTTCACCTATTTCGTTCCACATTTCAATACACCCCCATACAAATGTCCTTTCCGATTTAACATTTTTTGTCAAACACACACATTTACAGGATGCAAAAATCCTTCCCGTTTTCACATTTTCACCGAATTAAATTGTATTCGGATTGAAAGTGGAGTGTATCAGAGAGTCGGCCCCGCCCGACTTTAGCCTTTCCTTACTTGTTTACGTAAGGATCTCAGCCTTAAAGTTTACAAAATTCAACTTGTGCAAGAATTGAAGCCAGGCGACTTAAATTTGAGTGTTATTTTCAGTAAATGGGCTCTCCAGTCGCTATGTTCGAACGAGTCGTCCAAAGTTGGACTTTCCGAATGGACCACCTCCGACGTAGACGTGGCCAACATTTACATAATATCATTTTCAAATAGTAAATGTCATAAGTTGTTCTTTTAACCGATAATAAAAACTTTAAGTTCACTTTCAAATTTATTATTATAAGTTTATTGACATTATAAATCAAACATCACGATGAATCACCCAGTACTAAAGTGGAATAAAAATTAAAAACAAATATACAAATATAAATAACACATATGATCTCATTTTTATGACCATTTTGCATTATTTAATCCGAATTTCGGAGATGCACCTAAAATAAATGTTCCCTTCACTACGCGAGTAGATGTGGGCTTGTTAAATAGACATTTAACTTTTAATAAATTCGCAGAATGAACTCCCATGTTGTTACTCGATATCGAGTACCAGACGAGTAAAAAGTAACGGTCACTGCTGGTCTAGACAAATTTTCACAAAATCAAATCTTGCATGAAAATTTGCGACTCACAGTGTATTATCAGCGGCAAAAACTCCGAAATTTCATGTGCCCAAAACTCTACTTTATTGATAGCATTTTACAAAGAACATTCCTATTATGCATATTCTAAAAGATTTTGCCAATATCGCGACTAAATTTAGTTGTGGAAGCATTTAAAGTTCATAAATGCTAAAATAGTTTAAAATTTAATCTGTAAAAGCTTTAAAAAAATGATTTTGGTCACCCGGTACCAACACAGGATGATAATTATGTTGGTTCTAAAGGGTGATTTTTTAAGAGCTTGATAACTTTTTTTTTAAAAAAAACGCATAAAATTTGCAAAATCTCATCGGTTCTTTATTTGAAACGTTAGATTGGTCCATGACATTTACTTTTTGAAGATAATTTCATTTAAATGTTGACCGCGGCTGCGTCTTAGGTGGTCCATCCGCTTAGTCCAATTTTGGCATTTCCACGTTTTTGAGTAACAGAGACCCAATTGGTGCGAACGGCGACGAATCGAAAATTGGTGGTCATCATTAACACTGGCCGATACAGCTGCGATATTTTCTTCAGTTCGCACTCTACGTAAGCGTGTTGGTGGTTTAATGTCCAACAATGTAAATTTGGTGCGAAATTTAGTCACAATAGCCCGAATAGCCGCTTCAGTGGGTCGATTAAACTGACCATAAAATGGAAGCGCGCAATGAACTTTCTTAACAGAGCACGCATTTTGATAATAAAATTCAATAATTTGCAAGCGTTGTTCGTTTGTAAGACGATTCATGATGAAATGTCAAAGCATACTGAGCATCTTTCTCTTTGACACCATGTCTGAAATCCCACGTGATCTGTCAAATACTAATGCATGAAAATCCTAACCTCAAAAAAATCACTCTTTATATTGTGTTTATATGGGAGGTGATAATGGGCGTGGTCCGATCGGTCCATTTTTTTATTTTTTAAGTAAGATTGTATCTATATTTTTGGACTTTATGCCATAAAAACAGATTTGGGACCAGTGGCTTCTGCTGAAAAAACTTCTAAAAATAATGATTTTTTCGTGGAAGCTTTTTATGCTTCATTTCTGTTCAAACTTTTGTGAAAGTACTTTAAATATATTTTATTCGCTTGTTTTATTTTGGTCTGTTACACTGTCCGACAGTCCATATTACACTTCAACCAGATGATATACATCTGAATCTATACGCTAAATAGAGTTAAGTGGCGTTTTTAGTTTTTCATTTTCTCATCCTGTTGCCCCTTAAAATTCCAAAGGATGCAATTTTTCAAAAATAATTTTTAATACTATAATAACGGCATAAATGACAAATCAAAGAAGAGAATATGTGCTAAAAATACTTTAAATTTCAACCTTCTATCTGTATTAGTTTAGTATCAACACTCATTTATAATTGTATTTCTTAAAAATCAAGATATGAATAAACTACAAATACTAAAGGGTAAATTTGAAATAGATATTTATGCCGAAGTAATACAGAAATTTTAAGTATTTTTAATAGGTATTCTCCTCTTTAATTTGACACTAATACCGTTATCATAGGCTGCGAGTATATAACATTTTTTTTTTTGAAAAATTGTATCCGTTGGAATTTTGTAGTCCTGTGAAGGGGCAACAGAATGAGGAAATGAAAAACTAAAAACGCCCTTATAGTGAAATTGACGTAGAATATTTCTTCCATTCACCACCCCCGCCCCCCTTAAATTCAGTTTTGCAGGTAAAATTAGCACCCATTCAGAAAAATTACAAAATTATCCCGAAAATTAATTTTAAGTTTTGATTTATTTCTGGCATTTAAGTTGATTTTTGATCTTTGGAGTATTCAGAGACACATAGTAGAACTTTATGGCAAATATTTTTGTAGAACATTTTGACCCGTTAAACCGCTGTTTTAGGGACGTTTTTACCATTTTGCATAAAAGTCTCCCATATTAAGGAGTTAGAGGGTTAAAATGGTCCACAAAAATGTTCCTCGCAGTATTGTAAGTACTATTACTGAACACATCCTGTACTAAAAATGTAAGGCTGACAAAGTTTCCTATGCCGATTTTTCATAAGAATGTGCAAGTGGGGAAATATTTACCCCCTCTAAAATTTCCACAAGCGTAAGCTTACAAAACGCCGAACTGCTGTTGTTTTCGAAAAAAGTTTAATTTCAAATGATAGAAATATACTAAATGCGTTACATAATTTTATTATATATCAAAAACTGCACCATATTATTTCTCTTATAAGAAAGCTTATATTTCGTAACGCAAACATAATTCAATTGTGTTTCGTCTCCTCTACGAGTTGCTATGAAACTTTTCCATCCAAAACTTTTCGAAATGTAAGGAAACACTAACGAAACGAAAACTTCAAAATAATCTCATAATAAAAATTAACAGCTCCAAACAAGAGAATTAAATTGATAGGAATATTACATTTTTCGATATTCTTTAATTCTTATTTATTATTATTGTCTTCATCGAAAATCTGTTCATTCAACCAAAACAAAAGAGTTAATAAACAAAACGCTGAATGTGTGACTCTTGCCATGTTAAAAACATGTTAAAATCGTATTGCCTTCTTCAGAATTCTTGTGTAGGAGCATGTTCGAGCGAATGGTTTTTAAATTGGGTTGTAACGAACGTTCTCATTTGGAGATGACGAATACGAATTGATCGCTCAATTTGCGTATTCACAGACATTTTTCAATATTCATTCTATTCGACTTACATTCGTTACATCCCCAATACTATGGTGCCACATTTGTAGAACTAAACTATAAAAAATGCGATCGTAAACTTTTCACAAGTGACAGATGAATTCTATTAATATTGACACATGAGTTCATTACATTTTCAACATCGAACGAATCTAGCCATAGTCATTTCTTTATATGGTGGGGATGGATAGTTTGATGTGGTGATTTCATTCACAAATCCATTGAGTTTTAGTAGAACCCATTACATCATGGATTCGCATTAAATTCCATGTTAATTTAACTAGTCTGTTTTATGTTTGATAAGTTTCTTCCATTCAAACAAAATATGTGGGATGTCATAAACTATCGTAAAATATTGAACTAATCGTAAAACTGACTGTCGAATGCTGCTTTGTTCTTCTTTAAATACATTGAAATTCTGTTGAATCTTTTACGATGGAGAAAATGTGAACAACGCAAATTATAATTTGCAGTTTACAACCATTTGCTCGAAGCACTGTGTATAACATTTTCTGAAGTACATATTTTGCCGAAAACGATATTGAAAGATTTCGATATTTTTATATTAAAATTTAAAGTTTCATCGATGTCGCGTTAATATTGTACTACAATTTAGTGAGTATACAATTTAGTAAGAGCGTTAGATCAAAAGTAGTTCTGAGGGCTACAAATGTTCTTCCAGTTAGGGACAGTGCACAGAGGTAACAAACGACCAAAAGTGAAAAAAAAATATTTTTAATAAATTTTGATGTCAAATAAGAGATAACTATTGAAATAACACCATTTAATATTTTTAAAAATATATATTTTCTAATATAGGTCTTACAGTGGTTCCAACTTAAAACTTCTAGTTTGCATATATTCTAACAAAAAACCTTTATTTACAATTTCGAAAAAGTAGTAGGCCATGATTTCTGTATCAACTTTTTTGATGTGAAATTAAGAATTTTCTGAATATTTTGGGTTGTAGTCTTCATTTGTGTATACTGTTTGTGAAGTTCGCGTACGGTGGGGTGTTCCAAAAAAATAACATTTTAAATGTAAAACACATCCAACATTGATTGGAGTAAAACTAAAGGGCGATTTTTTAGCTATTATCTTTTTGGCAACACTGGTTTAAAGAGCTGACGCACGTTTCGTGTTTTGTTTCATTGTCAAACATCTTCAGTTTGGTCTATAATTTAACCATGAATCGTCTTACAAACGAACAACGCTTGCAAATTATTGAATTTTATTATCAAAATGCGTGCTCGGTTAAGAAAGTTCATCGCGCGCTTCTTCCATTTTATGGTCAGTTTAATCGACCCACTGAAGCGACTATTTGGGCTATTGTGACTAAATGTCGCACCAAATTTACATTGTTGGGCATTAAACCACCAACACGCTTACGTAGAGTGCGAACTGAAGAAAATATCGTAGCTGTATCGGCCAGTGTTAATGATGACCATCAATTATCGATTCGTCGCCGTTCGCAGCAATTACTCAAAAACGTGGAAACGTGGACTAAGCGGATGGACCATTTGAGGCGCAGTCAAGGTCAACATTTGCATGAAATAATCTTCAAACATTAAATTATATCGACCGTACTATCGATTCAAATAAATATTTCATGCATTTTTCTGAATTTTATGTGTTTTTTTTTTTGAAAAACTTTCCTATAGCTTTTAAATCACCCTTTTAAGAGAAGGAGGGAGAAGAGGTTATGACTGCAGACCATTTAGGAGTCCAAGGCATCATCAGTAAGTATTTACTATTAATCTTAAATTGCAGTTTTTTGCAATATTTTCATTTTTGAACCATTTCAAGTGACCCATATTATAACAAACGGAAATTTCATAATTAGTAAAAACTGGAATAATGGAACATATCAAAATGCCAAATTTCTTAACTTTATGATGATAAATAAAAAAGTTATAGTTATCTTTAGAATAGTGGGCCCATCTTTTTTAAATCAGAAATAATGGAACATATCAAAATGCCAATTTTCAGAGTTATATTATGGTAAATGAAAATATGTATTGACATTTATTTTGGTTTACGACCAAAGATTGTGCTGAAGTCATCAGCAGAACCCAAAATTAACAAAAACGCAAGTGAGACCTTTATTGTTGCAGCTAAAAGTTGACTGCGCAGTTTCGATGGGCGCTACCCCATCTCGTCAGAACTTTCGCAACGAATGTATGTCTTTGACTTAAATCAGGGTTCATATTAGTACCAGCGGTCACATATGACAAATGAGAAGCGCTGATAAACAAACAAACCGATCAAAGTCAACACTCTAAAAATCTCACTTTGCCAATTGGTCTTAAGCCAAAATAAATGACAACACATACAACATAAGAAACCAAACAACGGCAAATAAAAAAGTCATAGGGTTATGGGCCGTAAGTTACCACTGTGCAGTGGTGTAGAAACGGTCTCCAAAATTTACATAAGAAAAATTACACACAAATACATAAAAATAAAATATTAAAAACAATATATGAGTCATTCCATGTCAAGCGCGACAATTTTGTATCCTCTATAGCTATGGTTGCTTTGTGTATGTAGTCTTCTCAGAAAAATGTTGAATACGTATTTTTGGAAAAAAATTAGAATTTTTTACGAGTTATGACCAATTTAGCAGTGAAAAAAGATTTTTTTTTCGAAAAGGTGTATTCATTAAATCGCCTGTAACTCCTGAAATACTTGACCGATTTTAAAGTAATATACCTTGTTCTGAAGGTAATTGCAATTACTATTAAAAATATGTTATTGTATAAATGTGTTATTGTTGTTTTATTTTGATTTTCGAAACGATTACATTAATTGATATTTCTGAAACTTTAAAGTAGTGTTCTTAGATGTCTTTTTTAGTAAATGTGTGAGTTTGAAATTTGAAAAATTTGAATTTCAGTGGAAAATCTTTAGATTGATATTTTTCATTAATTTATTAACGCAAGGTATAAAAACAATAAAAATCTAAGAAAGTACAAATTTGGATTGTGTCTATTTAACTCTCATATTTGAAGATATGAATGGAATCAGCCTTTAATCGGTTATAAAGGGTGATTTGTTAAAAGCTATAGGAAAGTTTTCAAAAAAAAAAAAACACATAAAATTCAGAAAAATGCATGAAATCTTTATTTGAATCGATTGTACAATTATACGATTGTATAATTTAATGTTTGAAGATTATTTCATGCAAATGTTGACCTTGACTGCGCCTCAAATGGTCCATCCGCTTAGTCCAATTTTGGCATTTCCACGTTTTTGAGTAACAGAGGCCCAATTGCTGCGAACGGCGACGAATCGATAATTGATGGCCATCATTAACACTGGCCGATACAGCTGCGATATTTTCTTCACTTCGCACTCTACGTAAGCGTGTTGGTGGTTTAATGTCCAGCAATGTAAATTTGGAGCGAAATTTAGTCACAATAGCCCGAATAGCCGCTTCAGTGGGTCGATTGAGCTGACCATAAAATGGAAGAAGCGCGCGATGAACTTTCTTAACACAGCACGCATTTTGATAATAAAATTCAAAAATTTGCAAGCGTTGTTCGTTTGTAAGACGATTCATGGTTAAATTATAGACCAAACTGAAGATGTTTGACAGTGAAACAAAACACGAAAAGTGCGTCAGCTCTTTAAACCTGTGTTGCCAAAAAGATAATAGCTAAAAATCACCCTTTATATGGCGAGCGAAGTGGGGGTGGTTTTGTTTCATTGTCTCCTCGCAACTTGGGGAGTTTGTTTGGGGTGAGCTGATTTTTTTCTAAATTTTCTAAAATTTCTAAATATCATAAATTCAGATATAATATAAGATATTCTGAAGCGCCAAGATACGCTTGAAAAGTATTTTATTGTGGATTTATTAAAAATGAATTTTAAAAAAATAATATATTTAATTTCTATACACTGACCAACAGTATTTTTGGAACAGAATAGCGACCATACAATTCTGAGAGAGCATGTTGAAGATTTTTATTACGTAAACTTATAGTCCAGCTGGACTGAGCTTCTTAACACTCAACGCTTCTTCGACTATGTCTGTATGAAATTTCATAAAAATCTGTCAACCCGTTTAGTAGTTCCGTTTATTTCTCAAAATCCTTTACTGTTTACCGGTTCCAAATCAATTTTGCATGGTCGGAAAATATAGATATAACATTGTAAGATTGCTGATTTGCTAGAGGTAACATTTTTAAATGATAAAAAATTGGACCGATTGATCATCTCCCATAAAAACTTATTTACTAACATAATTGCCACACTGTGCTGGTGCCGGCTGCTGAAAATCAGAATTTTATGTAAGCTTAGTTCGTTTTGACGAAATGTGTTTTATAGGGTAGACCATTTAAAATTTGTTTACTTTGACTTTGAAAGATATAATAACATTCATTTTTATACCCTCCACCTCCAGGATGGGGGTATATTCACTTTGTCATTCCGTTTGTAACACCTTGAAATATTCATCGGAGACCCCATAAAGTATATATATTCTGGGTCGTGGTAAAATTCTAAGACGATATAGCCATGTCCGTCTGTCTGTCTGTTGAAAGCACGATAGCGGCCGAACGAAATGAGCTAGGAGGTTCAAATTTTCCTAAATGTGTCTTATGGTTGTAGATCGGTTGGGATTGAAAGTGGACGAAATCGGCCCAGAGGGAAAATTTTTTCCCTCACAAGGAATGAAAATACCCCTAATATTTAGAGTATTTCAGCATGTTTTTTAACGTAATAGCTTGTAAAGGGTTTTTTTATTGGGGTATAGAACTTTAAGTTGGCATCACTTTTTTAACTGGCGGCCATTTTGTCAGCTGTCAAGTGATTAATATTTAGTTTGGTTTGCCATTTCATCATGAACAGGTTGAGTTTTATTTCAATTCGATGTTTTATACCTCAATAAAAAACACCCTTTATTTACTTGATATTTGCAATTCGCATTCCCTTTATATCATAAAAGGGCACCATAGAGTGAGTTTTATTTGTAGGGGGCGAAATAGGACGAAAAGGGATGAAAATAGTACCTATCAAACGACAACAGATAGAAACACGAAATTTGTATAGGGTGTTTTTTATTGAGGTATAGAACTTCGAATTGAAATAAAACACAAGAAAATCGTTTTAATGTCCATCAATTTGGCTTTATTGGAAGGATAATTTTATGCCATTAATGTTTAAATATGATTTTGGGCATGTGGCCGCCGCGGCTGGCTCGAATATAGCCAATTCAACAGGTCCAATTTTCAACCTCTCCAATTGCTGTGCACGGTGGCGAATCGATTCATTCGGGTCCTCTTCAACACTTTGCTCTACAGCGGCAATTGTTTCTTCGGTGCGCACTGTTCGACGTCTCTGCGGATGCGTATTATCACATAGAGTAAACGTAGTGCGAAAACGATCCATGGTTAACCGAATTAATTGCTCTGATGGACGATTATGTCGACCATAAAATGGACGGAGCTTGCGGTGAACTTCGCGAACTGAACCATTACTTTCGAAATAAATTTGCACGATTTGCAAGCGTTGTTCTTTTGTCAACCTGTTCATGATGAAATGGCAAACCAAACTAAATATTAATCACATGACAGCTGACAAAATGGCCGCCAGTTAAAAAAAGTGATGCCAACTTAAAGTTCTATAACCCAATAAAAAACACCCTTTACATAAAAATATCACAATTCTCGTAATATGGTACTGTGCTTCTATGTCAAGTCGACATCCTTTAATCTGCTGGTAATACTGTGGAATCCACTCCGTGGTGGAGGGTATATAAGATTCGGCCCGGCCGAACTTAACGCCTTCTTACATGTTAATTTTGTTTTCATTTGCAAAATGGGACGCTATTTCCAATAAAACCAGAAATTTGAAAAATTAATCAGTACTTTTTTATAACCGATTATAATTTAAAATTTTGAATGGCCTATCCTATACAAGGATTTGAATATGCACTTGTCAGCAGGATTTTATTTTTTTTTTTTGTGAAAATTACAATATCTATATCTCTGCAAATAAAATGTTAAAATATTTTGGCTAAAACACGTGTAAAATATTTTTAAAGAAGATTATTTTCTGAGATTTTCAGAAAAATCGGAGCAATGTGATATGATGATTTTGGTCGGTTTGACCTTGAATGGCCCATATATTGTTTGTTAACCATCACCATTTTTTTTTTTCAAATTTCACCCGTAAACATATTTAGATCGACATGTGCCAAATTTCAGATTTCTACGACAATTCCTTCTAGTTTTGGCCACTCGTTGTATGAAACGGCGACACTCTGCGACATACATCAAGGGAACATTTTTTTTTTGGATTGCCACTGTCTGAAATGATGGAAAATAAATTCTTATCTAATCCAGATCTAACCACAGATGATCACATTCACTTTCTAGACAATAATAACAATAATAATAAATGATTCCATGTGGCTTCATCGTTAAAATACGAATACAAATGACCTTCAAAATTGACATAATGAAGATATAATTCCAATACTACGATGGACAATAACAATAAAGGCCGTAAAACCATTAAAAGCAGAACAACATCGAGTGTTCACATGTGTTTATCGTTTTTTTGTTATGGTAATTACAAGAATATCTATAAAACAAAAACAAAACAAAAATCACTACAAAAGAGTGTACAGAACCTACAGCAAACCAGAACAACTTTCATTTAATTTAGCACATCAGTCAAAGTAACTGAACAGAAACTGAAACGTAAAACGCCAACCACACAAGACCCAACCGATACGGATCGCATTACCTGAAGAACCTTCAAAGAGGTCTCAAACAGACAGACAGGCGGGCAGACCATCAGAATGGCCAACAATGGATATAAAGACGATAAATTATATTTTTGTTAATTTTTCGTTTTACAAACGGTAACGATGTAACGATCAGCTCGCTAACTATTCTGACCCAAATCAGCATGTGTTCGCTCAGACCATACGTATGTGATGTGTAAATTGTTAATAGTTGAAAATTCATTCTAAAGCGTATATCGTATCCACGAACTGGACACGGCTGAAAATGCGTGGCGCTCGCAAACGTTTTGTTGTGCTCGATAAGAATTACCTTTGTGTTGTACTTTTCTTTGTGGATTATCATTATCGCTCTTTGTTTAGTATAAGATCGTCCCCTGTTGTCTCTTGTCTGTATATGGCAGTGTTTACGGAACTTTAAACAAATTATCAAAGAATTATAGAGACTTTATAGCCGCAGACATTTTGTCGCAATCTTCTTGTGTATGTGATTCAAGTTTAGTGGATTTTTTCTTCCCAGAGTTGTCAAATATTTGGTAGTAATGAATTGTATAAAATTCAATATTTCATAATACAAGGGCTATTCTTAAATTTTAACTACCGTTTACGTTGACTTTGAAAGGTAGAATAACATTATTTTAATACCCTCCAACTCCAGGATGGGGGCATATTCACTTTTTCATTCCGTTTGTAACACCTTGAAATATTTATCGGAGACCCCATAAAGTATATATATTCTGTATCCTAGTAAAATTCTAAGACGATTTAGCCATGTCCGTCTGTCTGTTGAAAGCGCGATAGCAGCCGAACGAAATGAGCTATGAGGTTGAAATTATCCGTAAATGTGTCTTATGGTTGCAGATCGGTTGGGATTGAAAGTGGGCGAAATCTTCCCAGAGGGACATTTTTTCCCTAACAAGGACTGAAAATACCCTAATATTTAGACTATTTAAGCAAATTTTTTGAAATTTCAGATTTTTATATACTTGCAATTTGTTTCGTACCTTAATCTAATAACATGTAATCGCCAAAAGTACAAAAAACATTTAGCGGGTGAAATGGGACAACAGGGATAAAAATGGTACCAATGATACGACAACAGCTAGAAACATGAAATTCGGTGTGTACATCCCTATAATTCTGTAGACACGTAAAATAGACAGATTTTTCGAAATTTGTACTTTTCAGGGATACATTTGGAAAAGAGGGATAAAAATGGTACCAACCAAACCGCTGAGGTTAAAATCATGAAATTCGTAAAACATTCGTATACATAAAAGATTTTTTCGAAATTTGCACTTTTAGGCGGAAAATGTGGCGAAAGGGATAAAAATGGTACCAGTGGTTCAAAGTTGGTTATCTCGGGGTTTTTTGGTTATCGATATCATAACTTTGGATCGCGTCATTAGATTTTAACGATATTGATGTCATCTGAGAGATTTACACCTACTCTTTCCGAATCTGTATGAAAATATTAATGTTCTTGTGATTCAAGGACTCCAAAAAATAAAAATAATTTTAATCCGTGAATACCCTGAAAAACATATATTTAATTTTCTTTATTTTGTTTTGTATTTTAGCTTATATTAAACTCTATAAAATATCAAAAATTCAGAGTGGGGTGGCCATAGGTTAATAATTTCAAATGTATGTGCCAAATTTCATCAAAATCGGAGAGGATGAAAATCCAAACCTATGGTTTTTGGGTCGCTTTCTGTTGGAATTACCCAGCTAGAATAGTAAAATTTGGTGTTTACATTGCTGTGACTGCGTAGACACGAAAAATAAAGATATCTTTCGATATCCGTACCTTTAGGATAAAAACGGGATAAAATGGGTACCAAGCAAACGGATGTACCTATAATCATGAAATTAAATGCCTTCATTCCAATATGGGAGAAAGTGGCCCTGAGGAAAAATGTTTCTCCCTAATGACGAGTGACAATACACCTAATAGTTAGAGTACATTTTTAAAGATTGCTCCCTCATGTTCACTTTTTGATTATTATTGCAGTATTATATATTAGTGGACTATTAATATTATAATAATGAAGCGATGAAATTGCTTTAAAACAGTTTAACATAGTTTGAAATAGTAAACAAATATAGTAATGCGCATTAAAAATATCACAATTTTCACAATATGTTACTTCACTTCTTTGTAAAGTCGAAAGCCTCTCATCTACCGGTAAAACCGGGAATGTACTCCGTGGTGGAGGGTATATAAGATTCGGCCCGGCCGAACTTTTTTACTAGTTTATTATACCCTCCACCTCCACAGGTAAGCTAGCTTTGTCATTCCATTTGTAACACCTTGAAATATCGACCAGAGACCCTATAAAGTATATATATTCTTGATCGTTATCAAATTCTAAGACGATCTAGCCATGTCCGTCCGTCCGTCCGTTGAAAGCACGCTATCATCTAAACGAAAGGAGCTATGATGTCCAAATTTTTCATAAATGCGTCTTATAGTCGTAGATCGGTTGGGATTGAAACTGGGCGAAATCGGCCCAAAGGGAAAAAAATTTCCCCCACAAGGACCAAAAATACCCATAATTACTCCTAATAAAACGTGCGATTTTAATGCGATTTTTATTCGTAGGGTGAAATGGGGCAAAAAGTGATAAAAATGGTACATATTAAACGACAACAGCTAGAAACACGAAATTCGGTGTGTACATTCCTCTTATTGAGTAGATACATAATATAAAAGTATTTTTTCCAAATTCGTACTTTTAAGGGGTAAAATGGGATTAGAGGGATAAAAAAGGTACCAACCAAACGGGGTTAAAATGGAAAAAGGGGATAAAAATAGTACCAACCATATGGCCGCGGCTAGAGTCATGAAATTCGGAGTATACATTCTTCTGACTGCGTAGACACGAAAAATATAACGTTTTTTCCGAATTCGTACCTTCAAGGGATACAATTGGTACAGATGGATAAAAATGGTACCCACTGAAGGACTACAGCTAGAATGATGAAATTCGGTGTCTACATCTCTCTAATTGCGTAGACACGTACAATAAAGAGATTTTTGAAAGTCGTACTCTTAAGGGGGAAAAATGGGAAAAAGGGGATAAAAATGGTACCAACCAAATGACCGCAGCTAGAATCATGGAATTCGGTGTATACATTCCTCTGACTGCATAGACACGCAAAATAAAAAGATTTTTCGTACTTTTTACTTTTACTGTAAAAATTGGTTGAATTATGAAGTTATTTTGCACTATGTACGTGAGATAATGGATTTTCAAAATTTGTACTTTTGTAATTAAAATTGAAATATAACCAACTGTAGCACCCACTATCTACCAATATTTATGGTAAGTACGCTTTTTTGAAAATATAAATAAAAGAATATTTATGTTTTGAATTTACTTGAAGTATTATTTTGATATATATATAGTTTAAACGTATTGGCAGCCTTGCCTTAAAATAATACAAATATTGTATTTATTTATAAAATTATTTTTTCAATATTTGTATTTGTTTTGGTTTGGCTTTATTAAAAACATTTATATTTTCCTGTAATTTTACTGCACTTCTACGAAAATCGACAGCCACTGTGGAATGCAATCCATGGTGGAGGTTATATAAAGTTCAGCCCGGCCGAACTAAACGCCATTTTTACTTGTTTTTATTTCAGGTTTATGTTTGACATTTGCAAAATGGGACACTATACGCTCGAATAAAATTGGGAAATATTAAAAACTTACTTCCAAAGTAGTGAGTCTTTAACGCAAACTGTAAGAAATTTTCGTGGAAACATTTCTAGTAGAGATCGGCCTTCAGTTCAGACTTCATGAAACTCATTTTTATCTCGGTGGCTATGCCAATAAGCAAAATTGCCGCATATGGAGTTCAGAGAACCCACACGTGAGAATTGAGAAGCCAATGTATCCACAACGAGTCACTGTTTGGTGTGGGTTTTGGGCTGTATTGAACACTTTTCATTGTTCGGATGAGGTACTGCCGAGGCAGTCATGGTAGTCATATGAATGATATTGCGTTCCAATCTTAAATGACAAAGTTCAACCTTTCAAATAAAACCAGAAATTTGAAATAAATGATCAGTACTTTTCTATAGCCGATTCTAATTTAAAGTTTTAAATGGTCCACCCTATATTGTGAGCCTTGGCAGTACTAAGTGATATTTACTATTAAAAGTTTTAAATTTTCGTCCAATTTTTATTCAGAACGATTTGTCAGTTGTGTGTGTTTTTTATAGTTATTTACAAGGTTGTTTGTCAGCGCAAAAATGGAATTAACGCGTGAACATTTTCGAACTATAGTTTATTAGCACATTTCGGGTGATTTTCTATAAACAGGATGGGAGTATACTATACTCTGTCCGTCTATTAAGAGCGCCCTAGTATCTCAACGAAAGGAGCTAGGACATCCAAATTTTGGATGAATATTTTTTATAGTTGTAGATCGATTGGGATTTCAGATTTCCCTCACAAGGATTGAAACTTAATATTTCGAGTTCTTCATCATGTTTATACCCTCCACAAGGTATTAAGTCTTTGTTTATTTGTTTGTAACACACAAAAGGAAACGAGATAGACCCATCGTTTATTATATGGATCGACTTGAATCACTTCCTGAGTCGATTTAGCATTGTCCGTCTGTACATCTATTGTTGTAATCAAAGTATAGGTCGCAATTATTGTTCGATCGTAACAAAAATTGGCACAGGTAAGTTTTGCTGGCCAATGACGAACGCTATTTAATTTCAAGCAAATGGGTTCGGTTTAAATATAGCTCCCATACATATGTCGCTCGAGATTTTACTTTTTCCGCTCTATAAACCACATATTTTACTCGATCGGTTCAGATATAGCTCCCATAAAAATTTTGCTGTCAATTTGACTTTTTCCGCTGTATAGACCAAATATAAATACTCATACATAAATCGTTCACGATTTCACTTTTTCCCCGAATTCAATTGCAATAGGGTAGAAAGTCGTGGGTATCATATAGTCGGTCCGCCCGACTTTAGTCTTTCCTTACTTGTTTATGAATATGTCTGCTTATATTTGTTTGATATTTGATATGCGCATTAGTGGTGGGATAGTGAACGACTTTTTGATTTTGATATGCTAGAACGCCTAATTGTGTGAGTTTCGGAAAAAAATGCATGATCCAAAAAATAGGGGTGTTGGACTCATTCCCAGAGGAGTTAAATATAAGACCGACTCCCATTTATTTCCCCCCTCCCAACGTTTTTTCGAACAAACTTACCCCCTAGCTCCACTCCCATACAAAAACTAATTTATATAAAATTTTCTCCCACCACTCTAACTGCCCCAAGAAAGCCCCTAGTGGAATTAAATGTATGACCGACCTTCAATATTTTTAACGCCCACATTTTCTCAGAACGTACATATTCTTTTTCTACAGCCCATAACATTTTTTTAAATTTTTTTATAATTGTTTAATGAAGTTCGGCCCGGCGTTTTTAATAGCTTCTTCTTTTCAATAAAGTACCCAAAATTCCATAGTGGGGGAATGTATGTTCCAACATTTTGATTTTTCCCTCAAATGGTGGTCATTTCGTTATTTAATGCGTATTAAAAAATTATAAATTTTTTCTAATCGCCGCTTTGCCCTTTCAAAATTATAGCAAGTAAAGTTTCTTGTATTGGCCATTTTCGAAAGGACCTACCGGGAAGATCCTGTGACCAAATATTTCAGACCAAAATTCCGGTTCATATCAAATCAAAATTATCCTCAACAATTGCATTACACTTGAAATTAATAAAATAATCTGTAGGTCATTATTTGTGACACAACTTCTCTTTCATTCTGTAACTTTCAGTTGGACGAAACGAAATAACGCTTTTACAAAACCTCTTTAGTTATTCAAATAAAATCTATTTATTTGTGAAAGTAGGAAGGCAAGTTGTTCTACAAATCAAAAAGCTTTATGATTCAGATGACAGCTGCTTTAAATATTTTATATATTCTTAAATATAAAAAGTTCTTCATTCACACAGAAAATCCCAACACTAAAGATACACTCATGACGACAGGCGTTGGTGTTCCATTCCTCTGTTCCCTTACCGGTTATTGAAATGAGGAATTTTTTCCCTACATTGTTGTTGTCCATATCTCAATGAGTGCTTTCGCACATTTCTTCATAAACTTGTTGAGAAGTTTACAAGCACGAGTTCTTGTAAAATGTTCAAACCCATCATCATCTTCAGCATCATCTCATTGTCAGTGTGAATCATGGTATTTCCTTTGTTTACAGTTGAGCTGTATCACTGCTACTCATAACCAGTGTACGGATATTGCTGGATTGTTTTTTCGATACAAATCTGCAATTTTGTACATTTTCAAGGCCGCTTCAACCACAAAAATAAAATAGTTTTATTGTGAGAGGGATAAGATCGACATCAGGTTGTCGGCAACCTGGTTAGCGATGCGGAAGAATTGTTTGTTTTAAATTCACCTCAATTGGAGATGATGACACATGTCACGTAATATGTGTAATAGGTCGTAACGAAATACATATATATTTTCACGTCGACCCTAGGAGGAACCCTAGGACTTTTTTGGTCAAATTATTCTTTTCTAGGAAATTAATAACTTTATACCAGCCACAATGTCAATATTATTGTCCAAGAAAGGACAAACAAATTTATTCGATAATGATAAATATAGTGGTAATTAATTTACGTCAAATATATAAAAAATAAATAATATTTTAAAAGCAAAAATAAGAATAGCCAAATTTTCTAAATAATAAAAAATACAAAAAATACATTTTATATTCGAGACCTGAAAATTTATATTTATGTGACTGAGGCATACTGATTCATGAAATCAGCATAGACAATTTTTTGTGGATAAAATTGGAAAATAAAATACTAAAATTCCAAGTTTCGTCGAAGGTACTTTTAAGATTTTCACTCTCATATTGGAATTAGAAGATTGAAAACACCCGTTTATATGCTGATGGCTGCAAATGTTGCGAATTTCACTTTGACATAGAAACAGTAGTTTAGGAACAGTTTCCTAAAATTGAGCAAAATTGATTTTTATTGTTATTTTGTTATGAACAATGTTGTATTCTTATTAACTTCAATTTTTTTCTATTTTTTTTTGACATGAAAAAATTACGAAAAATAAAAATGATTTTGTTCTGTTTTTTAATAGCCAACATTCTAATGCAGAAATCACTGTGTTCGTGTTAAAGATCTCTGGATAAATGTTGAAATTATATAGAAACTATGCAGACACAAAAGAATCAAAAAAAATCATGATTTATTTGATTTTTGTTTAAATAGCACGAGAAGTCATCTAATAAATTAGATAGTAGTTTTATGTTATTTTTCAATGGCTGAGATCTTAGCGATGACAACAAGGCCTAGTTGAAAAAATCGATGGATAAATGTAGAAATTATGAATAAATGAAGAAGATATTAAAAACAAGTAAAAAGCCGTTTAGTTCGGAGGGGACGTTCACCACAGGGTGCATTCAATAAATAAATTTCATTGCTTCATTATTATAATATTAATAGTCTAATATATATATATATATATATATATATATATATATATATATATATATATATATATATATACGAGCCCTAACCACTATTAATTCGTACAGTGCACCTTTTCTCCCATATGCATTTTAAACCCTTAATTTTTATATTTAGTTTATAAATTTTTTAGAACTAATTAATGAATTTTCAAGGAAAATTTAATTATTCATTATGTTTTGATAAATAAACAAAGGGAAATTTTATAATATTGGTTAATTCGACTATTTATTTTAAGTACTTTTATTTCAGTATATATAAAAATGGCCACTATTAATTCATACAGTGTAAATTGAGTACAATATACTTTAACTTAAAACTGAGTAACATCTCCTTTATTCTTTATTACGGCATTTAAACGTCTATTCATGGTATTTACTAAATATTGGTACTCATTTGGCGTTATTGAGTCCCAAATTTCTTGTATTTTGTCTTTTAATCCCTGAACAGTTCGCTGTGGCTCATTGCGCAACCGTCTTTTCATTAGTGCCCATAGATTTTCGATCGGATTGAGGTCGGGACTCGAAGAAGGCCAATCCACAACCTCAATCCCGTTATCATGAAGCCATTTTTTGTAATTTTGGCTGTATGGCTTGAAGCGCCGTCTTGTTGAAACACGAATTCATCGAAAGTGGTTATCATGGGTACTGATGGAAGCAAGTGATCCTCCAAAATTCGTATATATTTTTCTGCATTTACAGATCCTGCTATAAAATGAAGTTTCCCCACACCCTTTGCTGCAAAGCATCCCCATACCATAACACTTGCTGGAAACTTCTCGGTGCGTTTTAGGCAGTCTCGGTGATAAGCTTAGTTCTTCTTGCGAATAACTCGTTTCCTGGTGTCTCCAACACAAACATCAAACTTAGATTCGTCACTAAATATAACTGAATTCCACTGTCGTTCAGTCCAGCACCTCTTAGTTTTTGCCCACATCTGCCTCTTTTTTCTCTGCAAAGCAGTTAGTAAAGGCTTTTCCTTGGCCTAAAATTAGACTTAATTGTTGAAAATCTAGGACACTAAAAATTAATGCAAGAACCAATACCTTGTAGAAACCATAGCCTAACTTTTTATGTGCTGTCTGGTCCATTCACGTCCTACGGGTGTTCCAATCGCCTGCGACCATTGTGTTGCCAAATTTCTGACCGAAACCCGTCGATCCGTTTTAATTATTGATGCTAAAACTCTCGTTTGTCGCGGAGTAATTTTGGAAATACGACCACGATTGATTACGCGGGTAGCAACCGTACCATTTTTTTAAAATTTTCAACGATTGATTGAACTGTCGATCTTGTAATTTTTAAATCTTTTGAAATTTTGCCATAACTCTCATTTAAATTAAATTTTGAAATTATTAAATCGCGAATTTCTGCAACTACTGGTTTACCACGTGCCATCATGAACAGTAACTACAAACAAGTAATAAATTATTGAACATATGTGCATTCTCTATTCTTAACTAACGGTAAAAACATTTATTTTGCATGTTTGCTTTGATACTTTTGCGAAATCGACTCTTGTTTCTTCTTCTTAAGCAGTGTATGAATTAATAGTGGTCACTGAAAAAATATATTTATAATAAATTTACGATTTCAGAAATAATGCAGATTTTTATTTTGTTTCCTCATCATAACATAATGAAGTATTAAATTACCTTCGCTAATGTACAAATTAATACTAAATCATTGATAAAGAAAATCTAAAAACATATGTATTTAAATCGCATATAAGAAAAAAGGTCTACTGTACGAATTAATAGTGGTTAGGGCTCGTGTTAATTCAATTGTTATCAATAATTGAACGAAAATGTACTCTAAATATTAGGTGTATTGTCTGTCCTCATTAGATAGGAACATTTTCCCTCAGGGCCGATTTCTCCAATTTGCAATTTCCTGATTCTGCTACAAACAGAGTGACTGTATCATTTTGATAAGAAAAGTACAAATTTCAGAGATCCGTTTCGCGTCCATATTGGAATCAAAATATATAATTTCATGATTCTAGGTACATCCGTTTGCTTGGTACCACTTTTGTCATTTTTTAAAATGTTAATCCTGAAAGTACGATTTTGGAGAAATACTCATATTGTGCGTGTTTGCGAAGACAGTGTAACGACAGAATTTCATTTTCATTTCAATTTCATTTCAATTTATCCCATTTTGATCTTAAAGGTACGAATATCGAAAGACATCTCTATTTTCCATGTCTACGCAGTCACAGCAATGTACACGCCGAATTTCACTATTCTAACTGCAACCGTTTGATTGGTAGCATTTTTATCCCTTTCGCCCCATTTTCCGCCTAAAAGTATAAATTTCGAAAAAATGTTTCGCATCTACAGAGTCATATAAACACATACACCGAATTTCATGATTTCATCTTCATCGGTTTGGTTGGTACCGTTTTTATCCGTCTTTTCCAATTTCATCCCTTAAAAGTACAAATTTCGAAAAATCTCTCTTTTTTACGTGTCTACGTAATTATAGGGACGTACACACCGAATTTCATGTTTCTAGCTGTTGTCGCATCATTGGTTCTATTTTTATCCCTTTTGTCGCATTTCACCCGCTAAATCAATTTTGTACTTTTTGGTAATTACACGTTACTAGAGGGAGATACGAAACAAATTTCAAGTGTATATAAATCGGAAATTTCAAAAAAAAATGTTTTAATAGTCTAAATATTGGGGGTATTTCAGCCCTTATTAGGGAAAATTTTTTGACTCTGGGCCGATTTCGCCCACTTTCAATCCCAACCGATCTGAAACCATAAGACACATTCGCGGAAAATTTCAATCTCCTAGCTCATTTCGTTCGGAAGCTCCCGTCCTTTCAACAGACAAACGGAAATGGCTAAATCGTCTTAGAATTTTACCACGACCCAGACTATATATACTTTATGGAGTCTCCGTGGAATATTTCAAGTTGTTACAAACGGAATGACAAAGTGAATATACCCCCATCCTGGAGGTGGATTTATAAATTGTGTGTCAAATGAAAGATAACCTTGAAATAACAGCATTTCATATTAATAGCATCGGCTAAACCGACTTATATATACCCTCACTCTCAGAGAATATTAATCGACATTATGGAAATTATAAGAACTTAAATTTTACTTAGGCCCGGGTGATTTGTGTGAAAGGTACTTCATGGCATTTGGAAATTGCCAAAACATAATCAAATATCAAGTCACAGTGGATTCCATCTACCAGTATAGAATTTATGAAGGATTTAATTTTACCTAGGGTATATACAATTGTTTGGGAGGTACACGAAGGGGCATGGGTAAAGCGTAAATATTTTTTTGGTTTACAGTGATTATTTTTATTTTTAGCCAATGCTTATGCCACTTTGTGTAGGAGGTACTAGAAGGGGTGTGCCAATATCGCCCATAATCCACATGAATGCAACATATATAAAACCATTGCCAAATATCAAATTTCGTAGTATTCCGATCATTCTTATAGAAGATATAACAGCTTTAATTTTACGTAGGTTAGGGTGATTTGTGTGGGAGGTACTAGAAGGGGCATGGCAATACCCGGCATATACGCTTAAGGTGATTATATAAACTTTATCAAATACCAAAATATAGCCGATTCCGAATATCCGTGTGGAAGTTACATTGATTTTAATTTAATATATGAATGTGGGTCATTTGTGTGGGAGGTACCAGAAGGGGCGTGATAATTCCGTCCATCTTCGAACTTAAACTAAGTTTGGGAAAAATATTGCCATGTGCAAAGTTTGAATTGATTCCTTAGCTCCTTTCGAGTGTTATCGTATACACCAGCAAGCCAGACGGACGGATATGGTTCAAACAACTTAAAAAGTCGTGAAATGAATTTAGTCCAAACACACGTAGGGTCTTTAGTCACTCCTTCAATGCTTGACACTTTTTTTCTGTCCCAAATGATATATACCCTCCTACTCTGTAGAGTGAGGGTATAAAAAGTATATTTTCTAATAAAGAATCTACAGTGGTTTCAACTTCAAAATTCTAGTACGACAATTTTTACAAAATGTCGTTACACTTGAACCGGATAATATACGTACGAAACTATGGGCAAAATTTCCTCATCCTGTTGCCTCTTCACAGGACTACGAAGTTCCAAAGGATACCATTTTTATACTTGTTCCCACCCTATATCGTAGGTATTAGTGTCAAATTAAAGAGGAAAATATCTATTAAAAATACTTTAAATATTTATTCATAACAGACAAAACATTAAATGTTTGTTAATACTAAACTAAGCGAAGTTTGAAATTTAAAGTATTTTTAGCACATATTCTCTTATTTTATTTGGCATTTATACCTGTGTCATAGGTTGGAAATAAGTATTAAAAATAATTTTAGAAAAATTGTATCCATTTCCAAATGAAAAACAACAAGTAAGAAGGCGTTAAGTTCGGCCGGGCCGAATCCATCCACCACGGAGTGCATTCCACAGTATTACCAGCAGATTAAAGGATGACGACTTTACATAGAAGCGCAGTGCTATATTACGAAAATTGTGATATACTAATTGTGATTACTATATTTGTTTAATATTTCAAACTATAATGTATACTTATGCGCACTGTTTAAAATCGACTACTATATATATAAATAAAATGCTGAAATTGTGAAAGTGAACATGCCTAAATATTAGGCGATTGTCAGTCGCCATTAGAAAGAAGCATTTTCAGATACAGACAAAGTGATAAGAAAAGTATAAATTTTAAAGATATCCCCATTCGCCCCATTCTCCGACCAAATGTACAAATTTCGAAAAAACCCTTTTTCGAGTCTTCATAGTTAGAATGTATACACCGAATTTCATGATTTCAACTTCAGTGGTTTGGTAGGTCCCATTTTTATTCCTCTTTTTCAATTATATCCCTTAAAAGTACAAATTTCGAAAAATCCCTCTATTTTACGTGTCTATGCAATTAGAGGGATGTACACACCGAATTTCATGATTCTAGCTGTTGTCGTATCATTGCTACCACATTTAATCAATTTTTGTCCCATTTCACCCGCTAAAACATTTATTTTCTTTGTGGTGCTTCCAAGCTACAAGAGTAATGTCCGCAACAAATTTGAACTGTATGAAAATAAGAAATTTAATTAATAAGCCAAGGCTACCAATATTTTTATGCTATGTATATATATAATGGAAATAATACTTCAATTATTAAAATAAATATAAGGCAGCAATCAGAAATACCCTAAATATTGGGGGATAGAGAGTGTATGTTCAGCTACAGTCGTTTGGTTGGTTATATTTCCATCTATTTTAAATTCAAAAGTATACATTTTGAAAAGACGCAGTATATGACAACTTCATGATTCTACCAATTTGTATCGTATTAGCAACAAAATAAAGTATGAATTTGGAAAAAAAATATTTTACGTGGCTATGCAGTCAGAGGAATGTATACACCGAATGATTCTATCAGCGGTCATTTTGTTGGTACCATTTTTATCCCCTTTTTCTAATTTTGCCCCCTCAAGAGTACGACTATCTAAAATCTCTTTATTTTGCGTAGATACACACAGGGATGTACAATTTGTATCGTACACACTGAATTTCATCATTCTAGCTGTATTCGTTTAGTTGGTACTATTTTTATCCCCTGTAGCCATTGTATCCCGTTTTATTTTTCGTGTCTACGCAGTCAGAGGAATGTATACTCCGAATTTCATGATTCTAGCTGCTGTCATTTGGTTGGTACTATTTGTATGCCCTTTTTCCATTTGAACCCCAAAAAGTACGTATTTTGGAAAGTTCTTTTATTTTACGCGTCTACGCAATCAGAGGAATGTATATATCGAATTTCACTATTCCAGGTGCAGCCGTTAGGTTGGTACTATTTTTATCCCTTTAGCCCCATTTAACCCCTTAAAAGTACTAATTTAGAAAAAATACTTTTATATTATTTATCTACTCTATTAGAGGAATGTACACGACAAATTTCGTGTTTCTATCTGTTGTCGTTTGATTGAAAGGGAATGCGCATTGCAAATATCAAGTAAATACAAGCTAATATGTTCAAAAAACATGCTGAAATACTCTAAATATTAGGGGTATTTTCAGTCCTTGTGAGGGAAAAAATTTTCCCTACAACCATAAGACACATTTAGGAAAAGCTCATTTCGTTCGTGCTTTCAACAGACAGACTGGCATGGCTAAATCGTCTAGGATACAGAATATATATACTTTATGGGGTCTCCGATAAATATTTCAAGGTGTTACAAACGGAATGACAAAGTGGAGGTGGAGGGTATAAAAAAAGTGTCAAATAGAGTTATTTCACCTATAGTTTCAAATATATATATATATAATCTGGTTCAAGTGTAATATGGACTGTAGGACAGTGTATTCCTGTGTTTTAGGCGTTCTAAAAAATAACCTTAAAAAAAATTAAAAATGTAAATTTCCGACATTGATTGAAGTAAAACTATAAGAGCAGGAGGGGCATCACAAGTAAGTACTACTAACATAAGAGTCATTTGAGTTGACCCATATTATAACAAACGGAAATTGCCTCATTTTTTAAAAAGTGGGCGTGGCCTGCCCATTTTTTAAATCAGAAATAAATGCCAAATTTCAGAATTTTATGATGGCAAATAAAAAAGTTATCGGGTTCTGGCCGTAAGTTACCACTGTGCAGTGTAATAAAATCCCAATATAATAATATTTAAAGTCGTTGACTAAATTGAAAAGAGTTGATTATATCAAAATTTATTTGACCAATGCATGCTGGCATGTTTTCATCGGTCAATAGAATGTTATATTTTTTTTAATTTAAATCAATATTTCAAGACTTTGCGTTTAGCAAAATCACTTGACAAACTACTCTCTATGATGAATGGTATACACAAATTTAATATTTTTTATTTTAATTCGCGTGCCCCAAGGTAGGTTCAATCTGGTCGTCAAACTCTGAGAGTCGTCACAAAATAAAGCCTCTAATATCTCTGATCTGATTAACATACAAACTTAAGCACGGAAATTAAATCTAGTATTGTTTGGAACTTAATTGAATTATATTCCTTTCAAATGGATTTGATTCATATTTAAATGTCGTTCAATGTTACAAACTGTGGCTGAAGGAAATCGAATCGAGTTTTCAACTCGAAAACCAAAACAAAACTATCAACTCAAGTTAAAAACAACCAAACTATGGTTGGTCTTGGGTCATCATCAAGGCACATCAATACCAGCGATAACATCAAAAGCCTTTGAAATCTCGAATGGAATTCAATGTTCAAGTGCTTTTTAATACGGTTTTCAAAATCAGAGCATTTGTGGAGATGCTAACAAGAAGAAACCCACACTCTTTGTAGTTTTTGTATCTGGCGTTTATTAAATTTTAATAATTGATTGTTTTCGAAATCAATTAAACTGTTTACCCAGCAAACGACCGATGAATCATTTGTGTGTAGTACCTCCCACGTTGATCATGTTGCGCTCTTTGTTGTGGTTTTTTGCTGTTCAGTTGTTGCTGTCCAACTGAAGATCATTTGTTATTAACTATTAATATAACCGTCAAATGTTTTGACATTAATTCTCCTTCTGCACTGTTAATTTCATATGTTTAAGAACATGGGGTTGTGTGTGCGCGCGCTTGTTTTCTATGCGGTCAAGATCGAACGCTTATGGTATCCTACAGCAGCAACCAGTAGATAGGTAGGTCGGTCGGTGGTGGTAGGGGCGGTTCTCATTTTTGAGGACGTTTGAATGAGGGCTACCGAATCTTTGTTAATTGTTAACAACAGCAAATTAGAAAATAAAAAAAAACATATAAACATGTTGAATTATGTTACTGGGAATTGTAGTATCTTTGCGCTGATTATAGTCTTCGGTTTGAATGGTCTATCGGGTACTAAGATTAAATGATAGTAGCAAATAATTTGCACAACTTTCAGTTCCGTGGTTGCCGCATTATTCTTCTGCGTTAATTGCATAGTAGCCCGGAAAGAGTAACAGACCATTATATCCCTACTTTGTGTCTAAATATAATTTATGATTGGATAATCTCTCAGTCTGTATTTACGAACATAAATAATTCGTGTTGTTTTTTGTGCGACACAGAACATGAAATATCACTTTACTTTATAGACCAAGATAGTCAGCGAATAATTAAATCGAAATAAATGTGGAATGCATCTCCGGCTAAATATTAAATTCAGTCACTGCCAGCCACTCCATCATGAACTGACAGCTGGGGCGTTTGTGATCGACTCCACGGGGTTGCCCCACTACCAGCAGTCAAAATGTTTTTACGTAAATACCAAAGATCTTATTCATCAATCGGTGCTAATATAACACTGTGCGATAGTATGTTTTGAGTTGAACAGGACCATTATACGCATAAAAGTAGAGATAAAATATAAAAATATAACAACATTAAATCATCTTTTCTCCTATTTACAAGACTTTTAATTTCCAAAGCATATATAGATGCTGCAATAATTTATTTACGTACTTTTGCTAGTCATACAAAGGCCATATGGATATAAAATGATAGAGAAGAATATCTGTTAAAAATAGTTTAAACTCCAAACTTTTACCTGTAGTACTTTAGCATTAACAGCCTTTTCAAATTCCCCCATTATTTTTAACTTAAACATGTTTTACATTTTTTAAGAGGGAACATTTGAAATTATTGTTGATGCTAAACTAATACCGAGAGAAGATTAAAATTAAAAGTACTTTTAATAATAAATAAAAGGGAAAACTAGAAATGGCTCCTAATGCTTCCATTGATTCCATTGCAACGGGTGTGGCACTTATGCTTAAATATGTTTAATTATTTCCCATATTCATTGACGGAGATTTTTACTATACTGCCAATTGAAAACGTCAGGTTAATCGGAATATTATTGCAAATATAAATATGTCTTAGCGTTTTAAATATGGGAGATATACAACAAACTAAGAAAATCTTGAGGTTTTACTCATTTTCTTGAATTCGGTAATGTTCTTCCATTACATGGGTTTATGCATTTTTGATAATCAAAATCATTTTTGATAATCATACATTTTCTTGAAAAGTATACGTTAGCGACATCACTTTATAAATAAAAGAAATAAAAGAAATCCAGTTAAGACACTAGTCTAAATTGTCATTACTTTTTTGAAATATAATCAAATATATGTTTTATGAGATGTATAAACATTACGAATGTTTATCGGTGTTTTTTTTTTTAAATCATAAAGTGATTTTGAAATTTTGTCGAAGAAGGGTCACTTTACGTGGAATTACTCTAAACTAATAAAGTTTGAATTTAAATTTATTGTGTTTTTAACAGATATTCTTCTCTTTCTTTTGATACTGATACTGAATACACAGTTCTGCTATATACGTCGTATATGGTCACTTGTATATGACCTTGTTCAGCTACACTTCCACACGTAAATGTTGTACTAAAAAGCAACTGAGCCTTTCCGATTCAATTACAAAAATTTTAGAGGATTGTCCTGATAGTGAAATTGTGGTTGCTGGCGATTTCAATGTCCATAATTCCTCTTTGCTTGCCCATTCGAGTCACTCAACAACGGAGGGTCAATACGCCGAGCTTGATGATGATTTGACGCAACTAGTGAATGAACCGACTCTCATTCCGTGTGTCCAAGGGCAACACTCTAATATTCTTGATCTTTTCTTAACATCACACCCTGAAAAGTATGAAGTTAACGTTCTAGCACCTCTTGGTAATTCGGATCACTGTATTGTTTCAGCATCCTTTTCGTATTCCGCTCTTCGTTTCGCCTCGACCCCAGCCCCAAAGCGGACAATAGATATGTACGAAAAGGCACATTGGGCCGAGCTCAACAACTTTTTCCAGCATTTCAATTGGAAACTTTGTTTTCTAAATGGCGATATAGATGCTGCGGCTGAAATGATAGAAAATATTATCGTGATTGGAATGAAGTCATTTATTCCAATTAAAGTTATTTCGAAAAAAACATCTAATAAAAGTTATTTTAACCAGACATGCAAGGCTGCTGTCAGATCCAAAGAGGAAGCGTTCAGGAAATGGCGTTTAAATAAAAATGCCACAACGGATCTGCTACGCAAGCAGACAAGAACCATGTGTGCCAGTGTACTTAGACGTGAAAAGTTTCTGTACGAACAACGTCTTCGTGCCAAAGTTCTTGCTTCTCCCAGGGGAAGTAAGAGCTTTTGGTCATTTGTGAGAAGAGTAATCTATCCCAACTCTTGTTAAAGATGACCAGATATTCACTAACCCGGTTGATAAAGCTAACCTATTGGCTGAACTGTTTGCAAGGAACTCATCCTTGCTGGAAAGCAATCATCCACTCCCCGTGATCAAAAATGTATTAAGTTCCATGCCTTCCATGGCTTCTCGCAAATCTCGACGTAAATAAATCTCCAGGGCCGGATGGCTTGTCCGTCCCCTTCGTAATCTTTTCAACCTTGCATACCGTGCAGGAGTTTTCCCAGCGTGTTGGAAGATTGCGAACATCCAGCCCATCCCTAAAAAAGGTGAGGCTAATAACCCTGCTAACTACCGCACGATTGCGATTTGCTCTGCGCTCTCGAAGGTTATGGAGAGTATGGTTAACCACCATCTTGTGAGGTATTTAGAAACTAATGACTTACTTAATGATCGACAGTATGGCTTCCGTAGGAATCGATCTACGGGAGACCTGATGACACTGCTATCCGAAAAGTGGAATCGATCTATTCACCAGCTTGGTGGGAGTAAGGTCGTTGCTCTAGATATCTCCAAGGCCTTTCATAGAGTTTGGCGCGGCGCACTCATATCAAAGCTTATCGCTTTTGGTGTTGGTAGTGACTTCTCTCGATTTATATCGAGCTTCCTCAGAGATCGCACTATACGTGTTGTTGTAGATGGGTTTCCCCCTTCCTTTTTCCTATTTTCTTCGACGACCTCTTGGATCGGACTTTGAATCCAATATATTCATTCGCGGATGACAGCAACCTCTGTCATTCATACTCATTCGATCATAGACCAAGTCGTCAAGAAATTGAGGATAAAAGGCGATTGATGGATGAGTCACTTAGCCAGGATTTTCTGGCCATTTCTGAATGGGGTCGATTCACTGATCCAACGGTGTCGTTGATTTTAATGAACGGTGTAGATATTGAGCAATCAGATGCTCTCGATGTTCTTGGCATGAAAATACAGCGTGATGCTCGTTGGACAAAACGTGTATTTGATGTGTCGAAAGATGCCTTCAAATGTTTAGGCTTTTTAAAAAGATGTAAGCAATATTTTACACCCTCTGATCTTCTCAATATCTACACTATCTACATCAGACCAAAGATGGAATACAACTCCCACATATGGTCGGGTGCTCGAGCTTCATCACTGGAGCTACTTGACCGTGTCCCGAGGAGGTCGATGGTGTTGATAGGTGACGGTAGGATATCCAATTCTATTGTCTCCCTTGAACACCGTCGTAATGTTGGTTGTGTGTCATTGTTCTATCGATACTTTCATGGTGTTTGTTCTTCGAAAATTCGTGATCTTATACCGCCCGTGAGAATGTTCGGTAGAGATACACGACTTTCCAGGAACGCTCACCCATTTGTTGTCAATTGGACAACCGGCCGCACTACACATTACAGAATAAATTCGTTCTTCGCCCGTACTATCCGTATGTGGAATCGACTTCCGGCAAATACCTTTCCCCCCAATTACGACAATCAGAGATTCAAAACAGATGTCAAAAAACAGACACTACTCCCTCTTTCCTCCTTCCAATACCTGATCTTCCTTCCGCCAACGCAATGCACTGCATTTATAGGGGACATCCCCTGAGTGTTGGTTCAGTAAAAAAACTCGAGAAAAAAGCTTTTCATTCCAAAGAGGCTGTCGATTTCAATTCAGAAAGCAAATATAAGGCAGCAATATTCAAAAATGCATTTTCAGCTACAATCATTTGATTGGTTGTATTTCCATCCCATTTTAATTCCAAAAGTACAAAACCCTTGCTCTTGTACACAGAGCCAGATAATTCTAGCCATTTTGCCGTATAAGTACGAATGAATGTATACACCGAATTCTATGATTCTAGCTGCGGTCATTTGCTTGGTACCATTTTTATCCACTTTTTCCCATTTGACTCCATTAAAAGTACGACTTTTAAAAATCACTTTATGTTGCATGTCTACGCGGTTAGAAGGAAGCACACACCAAATTTCATCATTTCAGTTGTAGCCGTTCAGTTGGTACCATTTTTATCCCTCTATTCCCATTGTATCCTTGAAAGTACAAATTTGGAAAAATCTTTTTATTTTTTGTGTCTACGCAGTCGGAGGAATGTATACTAGGGCGTACCTCAAAAAAAAGTTCGCCGTACACCTTCGAATATGAAGTATTATTGAAAGGTAGTTTCAAAATTTTTTTTTTATTTTTTTATGCCGAACGTAGGGGTCGCGCTTTTACATTTTTCTATATAACTTCTGGATTTATAAACGGATTTTAAAGTGTGATACCTCGATGTTTTTGTCTCGACGAGGCCGATTTTTTTGTCTTTGAAGTCATTGAGCTCAAGCACCCCCTTCTGGTACTTACCCATCATATCTCAGTTGCTACTACCCTAATGTACCACTCTAATATCAGAAAATTAAAGCTCGCATAAAATCATGAATCATGCTTGAGCTCAATGACTTCAAAGACAAAAAAATCGGCCTCGTCGAGAAAAAAACATAGATGTATCACACTTTAAAATCCGTTTATAAATGCAGAAGTTATATAGAAAAATGTAAAAGCGCGACCCCTACGTTCGGCATAAAAAAATAAAAAAAATTTTTTTGAAACTACCTTTCAATAATACTTCATATTCGAAGGTGTACGGCGAACTTTTTTTTTTTTACTTGTAACCTGGTACGCTCTAATGTATACACCAAATTTCATGATTCGACAATTTTTATCCCCTTTTCCCCTAAAAGTACGAATTTCTAAAAATTCCCTTATCTACTCAATCAGAGGAATGTATAAACCGAGTTTCATTATTCTATGTGCCGCCGTTTGATTGGTGCCATTTTTATCCGTCTACTCCCATTTTACCCCTTAAAAGTACGAATTTGGAAAAATACTTTTATATTATGTATCTACTCAAATAGAGGAATGTATATATTAATGTTGTACCATTTTTATCACTTATGGTGCGCATTAATGCTATGGAGGAATACGCATTCCAAAAATCAAGTAAATATAAGCAGACATATTCAGAAAACATACTTAAATACTCAAAATATTAAGGGCATTTTCAATCCTTGTGAGGGAAAAATTTATCCCCGTGGAACCGACCTACAACTATAATACGTACTCATGACCAATTTGGGCGGCCTAGCTTCCTTCGTTTAGATGGTAGTGTGCTTTCAACAGACGGATGGACGGACATGGTCAGATCGTCTTAGAAGTTAAAGACGACCAAGAATATATATACATTATATGGTATCAAGTCGATATTTCTTTCTGTAAGTGGAGGGTATTAAATGCTAAGGAGCTTTTTCTCTCTTTTAACTATAAACATTTGCAACTGAATATTTTTAAACATGTCCTCAGAGATTGGACAGCAACAGTGGATAGCGAAAAATGGCGAAAATACAGCGTAATTTGTGAAAAATCTTATTTATGGAGATTTTTGTTTTCTTTTTGGGAATTGTAAATGTTTTAACTAATTTTTAAGAAAAATTTATATCGAAGCAAAGTAGTACAAAAATATGACTTTATTTGTATAGAAGTTGGTAGCTATGCATATGTTCGCAGTTCAAATATATGTGAGCTGAAGTTAGTGATCGTTCGGTTTGTAGGCCCCTGTCATTGAGTAAAAATTTATTTGGCTTTGATCACACTAAACCACACTGTTGATAACTATAAAATTTGAATAAGTGTGTAGAGTATATTTTAAGCCCGCATGACCGATCAGCATAAATCATAACATTGTTTGTTTGTTCCAACTTGCAGCTTCTAAATAATATAAAAACCCAAATTGGTATTTAAGCCGATAATGAATGTTTATTTGGACATAAAGAGGATTATCTAAGTTCAATGCAATGCGAGAAGTTTTATTTTTTGTGTTCTATTCAGCTCTGAGAACCACCAAAAAAACGTACAATTAAGTGCAGATGATGCACAACATTTGTGCCACACACACAAATCATTATGTTCTTAAAGCAGTTCTTCCTTCTCACAATCATAAATATAAGAATTCAAAATGTTCTTGGAGTAATTTGTTATATTAACACTTCATAAATATTAACTGTTGGTGGATTTGCGGATCGCTATGAGAGTTCATTGTTAGGATTTTAATAGGGGCGATCCGACTCGACTCATTAACCATTTAACGAAAAGCCAATATTTTTGGCTGCCGATTTAAGCTTACCCTCACCCATTAACATACGTATGTACTAATTAAAGTGCATTTATTGAATTAATTGGTGGTTATTTATCAGAGGAAACATAGGTTGCACAAGTGAGCAGAACAATAGGTTTTGTAAAAAGAACTAAGAAATTGGAAATGCCAATTTTTCTGATGTATTAGCTAAGAAAAGGTACACATTTACAAGACTAAAATTCATTTATGAGCATAAGATGTATTTGGCATTTGCCAACAGTCTCAAGAATAAAAAAGGACTGAAAAAATAAAGAATACCCCTTGAAGCTTGAGCATTTTATATTAGGCTGGGTCGTTGTCCATACAAATGGAAAAACAATTTCCAGTCACCCCACGAAAATAATGTTTGGATTGTTTAATGATGATCTGAAAAATATTTCGTCACTGGGTCAAGCCACCTTTAATTTTTATTTTCCCGTGTATTTTTTTTACGTTGTATTTTTGTCCAATTTTTTTTTGAATTAATAGACTCTCGAAAGCACGTTAAATATAATTTATTTTCGTATATATATATTAATTGTGGAAAATTCAGCCAAATTATTAGAAAAACAATTTTGCGATTTTTTTTCGGTAAATTTAGAGTTTCAAGGATTCCTTTTATAAAAAATGTCTTTGCAATTTTTCGATTAACAACAAAGCAAAAAATATGAATTACTTTCAAGTAAAGGGTGATTTTTAGCTATTATCTTTTTGGCAACACTGGTTTAAACAGCTGACGCACGTTTCGTGTTTTGTTTCACTGTCAAACATCTTCAGTTTGGTCTATAATTTAACCATGAATCGTCTTACAATCGAACAACGCTTGCACACTATTGAATTTTATTATCAAAATGCGTGCTCTGTTAAGAAAGTTCATCGCGCGCTTCTTCCATTTTATGGTCAGTTTAATCGACCCACTGAAGCGGCTATTCGGGCTATTGTGACTAAATTTCGCACCAAATTTACATTGTTGGACATTAAACCACCAACACGCTTACGTCGAGTGCGAACTGAAGAAAATATCGCAGCTGTATCGGCCAGTGTTAATGATAACCATCAATTATCGATTCGTAGCCGTTCGCAGCAATTGGGCCTCTGTTACTCAAAAACGTAGAAATGCCAAAATTGGACTAAGCGGATGGACCATTTGAGGCGCAGTCAAGGTTAACATTTGCATGAAATAATCTTCAAACATTAAAATATATGGACCGTACTATCGATTCAAATAAAGACTTCGTGCATTTTTCTGAATTTTATGTGTTTTTTTTTGAAAAACTTTCCTAAAGCTTTTAAAAAATCACCCTTTACATTTTAGTTACATCCTAAGAATCCATTGTGCATTAGTGGTGGGATAGTACACGATTTTTTGATTTTGATATGCTAGTACCTCTAGTTTTATGAGGGTGGTGGGGTAAGAGTAGGTGGACACTAATCGTGGTCAAAAGTGAGGAAAAGGGATAAAAATACACGAAAAGCCCCAAAACAGCCTCGGAGTCGCTCCAGTGGGGTTAAATGTAACACCGACCCCAATTAATTTTCCCTTCCCAACATTTTTTCGAACACATATACCCTCTATCTCCACTCATTTGGGGGTGCTCCCATACAAAAATAACTTTTTTATAAAATTTGTTTCACCGCTCTTACAGGCCCAAGGAGGCCCCTAGTGGAGTCAAATGTATGACCAACCCCCCAAAAATTTTTGAACACCTGCATTTTCTCCGAACATACTAACCTGCTATCTGCAACCCTTAAGGTGGTCCCGATACGAATTTTCTATTTATTTAAGGTAGTCATCACACATTTTTTTTTTTTCATTTTTTGTGACGGAAAGACCTAAAACTGTCCCCTAGTCACACCTAGAGGGAGGCATGTAAGACAGACCCCCTTAATATTTCTATCCAAAATTTTCCCCAAACATACCTGCCCCCTATCTCCACTACATAATGGAGCTCCCATACAAAAACATTTTTATAGAATTCGCTCCCACCGATATAACTGCCCCAACAAGGCCCTAGTGGAGTAAAATGTATGACCAGTCGCTAATATTTTTTCAGTCCCAATACTTTCTCACAACACACCTACCTACTCTGCAACTGCAACCCCATACATTGGCATTTTTTTTTTTTATGAAAGAAAGACCCAAAGCTGTCCCGCAGTATATCCTACAGGGGAGAAGTGTAAAACTGACCCCCATCAATTTTCCCTTCTCAACATTTTCCCCAAACATACTACCCCCTATCAGCACTCCTTAAGGGAAAAGTTAATAGACTTCCTATAACGCTTAAGGGGGCTAACTAACATACAAAAACAACATTTTTATAAAATTTGCTCACACCACTCTAGGGGCATCAAATGTATCAAATGTTACTGCACAACACATTGTTATAGACATCTATTAATGCAAAGACTCTATCGAGTAGATACATATTATAAAAGTATTTTTTCCAATTTCTTACTTCTAAGGGGTAAAGTGGGAATAGAGCAATAAAAGTGGTACCAGCCATATGGCTGCACCTAGAATAACGAAATTCCTCTATTTCCTCTGATGGAGTCGACACGGGTGTAAAATGGGAAAAATGGTAGCAACCAAATGACCGCAGCTAGAGTCATGAAATTCGGAGTATACATTCCTCTGACGGCGTAGACACGAAAAATAAAAAGGTTTTCCCAATTTGTAATTTTAAGGGATACAATGGGAGTGGGATAAAAATGATACCAACTAAACGGCTGCAGCTAGGAAGATGAAATTCGGTACGTACATCCCTCTAATTGTGTAGACACGTGAAATAAGGAGATTTTCGAAAGTCGTACTTTTAAGGGGGTAAAATGGGGAAAAGGGGATAAAAATGATACCAACCAAATGGCCGCAGCTATATGGTACATGTATACATTCCTCCGACGCATTTTTTCAAATTCGTACTTTATTTTTTACTTTTACGGAAAAATTGGAAAAATAGTAAAACTGGTAGCGAGCAAATAGCCAGAATCAGGAAGGTAGGTTATCTTGCAATGTGTACGTGAGAGATAATAGATTTTCAAAATTTGTACTTTTTGAATTAAAATACGTTGGAAATATGTACAACCAACCAAACAGCTGTAGCTGAAACTGCACCCACAATCCCCCTTTTTAGTGTATTTAAGATTTGTTGAAGATTGCTGCCTTATATTTACTTTTTGAATTGACTTGAAGTATTATTTCGATATATATAGTTTAAACATATTGGTAGCCTTGACTAAATTAAATTTTATGTTTTATTTATGTTCATGATTTCGACCATGTCAAAAGTCTTTTCAAATGGCTTCGCAGCGACTTTTCAACATCAAACCCGGCCTCTATAAGGAGATGATTCTGACAAACGAACGAGAAGCACAACTCACTTGCCGAATTTGCGTTTAAAAAATCGCACCAAGTAATAAAGCACACATGCCATCTTACAAGCATCTCATTGAGTTGCATATGTAAGTATGTGTATATGCAGGTATAGTTACCCAGCAATGTTTATTTAAAAAAAATAGTTTGTTTTCAGTATTTTTTTGTTGGACTATATTTAAAAAATTAACATTTGCCTGTAATGTTACTGCACTTCTACGTAAATCGACGAAATCTGTGGAATACAATTCATTGTGGAGCGTATATAAGGTTAGGCCCGGCCGAACTTTATATAGCCTCCACCATGGATTGCATTCTACAGAGGCTGTCGATTTTTGTAAAAGTGCAGTAATATTAAGGAAAATATTTTTTTTGAATATAGTCAAACCAAAACAAAAACAAATATTGAAAAAATAATTTTATAAATAAATATAATATTTTTTTTAAAGCCACGTTTATAAGGCAATGCTACACTATATATATCGAAATAATACTTCAAAAAATAAAAATTATTATATTATATATTTATATTATATTATTATTATATTTTCAAAAAGCTTAAATACCAAAAATATTGTTAAATAGTGGGTGTTACAGCTGGTTGTATTTCCATTCTATTTTAATTCCAAAAGTAAAAAATTTTTAAAATCCATTATCTCATGTAAATAGTGCAAAATAACCTATCTTCATGATCCAACCAATTTTTGCCGTAAAAGTAAAAAGTACGAATTTGGAAAAAACTTTTTATTTTGAGTGTCTATGCAGTCAGAGGAATGTATACACCGAATTCCATGATTCTAGCTGCGGTCATTTGGTTGGTACCATTTTTATCCCCTTTTAGCCCCTTAAAAGTACGACTTTCTAAAATCTTTTTATTTTACGTGTCTACGCAATTAGAGGGATGTACACACCGAATTTCATCATTCTAGCGGCAGTCGTTGAGTTGACACTATTTTTATCCCTCTGTACCCATTATATCCCTTGAAAGTACGAATTTGGAAAAAACTTTTTATTTTTTAAGTCTACGCAGTCAGCGGAATGAATACTCCGAATTTCATGACTCTAGCTGCGGTCATTTGGTTGGTACTATTTTTATTCCCATTTTCCATTTTAGACCCAAAAAGTAGGAATTTCGAAAAATCCGTTTATTTTACGTGTCTACGCAATCAGAGGAATGTATAAACCGAATTTCATTATTCTAGGTGCAGCCGTTTAGTTGGTACCATTTTTATTCTATTCTATTTTCTTCTCTATTCCAATTTTACCTCTTAAAAGTACGAATTTGGAAAATATATATATATATTATGCATCTGCTCAATTAGAGGAATATACACAACGAATTTCGTGTTTCTTGCTGCTGTCGTTTAATTAGTACCATTTTTGTCTTTTTGCCCCATTTCACCCCCTACGAATAAAAATCAATTTTAGGTGCACGGTTTTATTATAGGAGGAATGCGCATATCCAATATCAAGTTAGTACAAGCAGACATATTGAAATAATATGCTTAAATACTCTAAAATATTAGGGGCTATTATGGATATTTTTAGTCCTTGTGAGGGAAAATGTTTTCTCTTTGGGCCGATTTCGCCCAGTTTCAATCCCAACCGATCTACGACTATAAGACGAATTTATGGAAAAATTGGACATCCTAGCTCCTTTCGTTTAGATGCTAGCGTGCTTTCAACAGACGGACGGACGGACATGGCTAGATCGTCTTAGAATACTTTATAGGGTCTCAGCTCGATATTCCAAGGTGTTACAAACGGAATAACAAAGTTAGTATACCCCCATCCTGGAGGTGGAGGGATCAAAAAAAAATATGGAAGTTTTAACATTGTCTTTAAACCTGGGAGTTTCCGGGTAAACTTTTTTCACACCCATATTAGTGCTCAATTTCTTGTGGTATGTTAAACTCATAACAATATTAACTTGTCATTGAAAATATTCACTTTTCAATGGGCCATAAAAAATGTTTCGCTTGTTGTGAGGTGCCATCAACCTTTCAGCGAAATACTAAAAACATTAACTTCAACCTATTTGTATATGCCCATATATTTGATTTAGTTTATTTATAACACCAAATTAAATTGTTTATTTATATTATAACATAAAATTAAAACAGTTGTATTTGTTTGTTTTTTTCTTTCCAGGTAAGTTGATTAACAAACGCAAGGCTTAAGCAACGAACGTGAAGTTGAAGTTGAGACTTTTTTATAAACAACGAACGTGATATTGGGTATGTATTGCGCAAAATATATATATTAACATAGTTATTTTAGGCGAACCCTCTTCTAGTTGATTTTGTCTTAGCCACCAGCCTAAAGCTATGCTAGTTTTTATATAGCCATTACAGATCGTCGTATAACAGTTTCATATCAAGGTGCGCTGTCAGGTATACATTATATTGGAAGAGAATTCAAAGTGAGACAAGATATTGAAAGTCATTGGATGAAATATGTACATTAGTTCTGTAGTTCTGATTTTTAGCACTTTGTGTGCTGATACAAGGAAAGATATGATTTGAATAAAATGATTTCACACATGCTGCCACAGATGTCAGTCATTGTGATTAGTGATTAAAAAAGCAACTTTGGCAAAATTATGAAAAAGGCGCAAATGTAGAACATTACAAATGGTGTTGGGTGAAAACGCGCAGAAGGATGAAATATTGGTTAAATAATGAACACAATGTTACGCGTTACCAAGTTCTAAAATTGATCTGCTAATTGGAAACGGGTTGGTTTCACTTCAGCTTCTATCAGTCAGTTGGCGAGCTCTTGTAACCAAAGAGACGGGCTCAAATAGAAAAAAGCATATCTTAACAAAGTCGCCAAAAATTTGAATTTCAATTGGGTCACATCGATAGCTAACTAGATAGAAAAAGCTAGCTAGATGTTGTGGATCCTATATACATTGTTTCCCTCACACTTTATACTGAAAAATCCAAACGCCTTGGAAGTTTACGTTCCTGCAACTTTAATCGTGTTTATTATAAAAGAAGTGTTAAAAATGCATCTTTAAATCAATTAAAAATCGAACATCAAATTAAACAATTAAATAGCCAGAACTGAGATGTACTTCCAATAGAAGTACTTTTTAATCGCATCCTCAGATGCAAAGTGAACATATTTCCGCTTCCCAGTAAGTTGTTTTAATAAACTTCCACAAATGGAATAAAAATTAAATTTTTTGATTTTTTTTCTTGGTGTGATCTTTTTTTGCCGGTTAAATAAATAAAATTTCATTATATCCACTACGTTTAAATTTATAAATGTAATTTAGTACGTGTGTATGTTAGTCACTGTTTTCATGTATATTGGACTATAGATGGGTAGTATACGTATACATTTGGATGGATCGCGAAAATAAATTGCTGTGGTAACCACCCAGAAATGAAGATTGGATTGTTTAATGATGATATGCATAATATTTCGTCACTGTGTCAAGCCGTCTGTCATGCCATGTTTTTGCGCGTAATTTTTTATGCTGCGTTTTTGTCCAAAATTAATACACCCTTGGAAGCACTTTAAATACGATTTTTTATTCTTGAGGTAGTTGGTAAGCTGCGCAACATAAGCATATATAAAGGCTGGGTCTAGGGTTCACATCCCGGGATTTCCCGCGAGAAATTTCCCATATGCAGGGAAATTCGTACGGGAATTCACTAGAAACTTTTACATATTTCTTGGCATATTTTCCATCATTTCCACAATAACATTAAAAATATTGTATAGCGTTTTTTTTCAACTATTCAAACGTTGGACTATTATTTGTGGGGTACCCTCAGCAGCCATTTGAATGAAATTATTTTCCATTATTAACCGGAAGGATTGTATTTGCAAATAAAAAAAGAAATTTGAGAAAATATGCAGTAGTTTGTTTTTATAGCATTTTCAAAAAAAAGTTATTTGTTGAAATATGTGGTTTCTAGAGCGGAAAAAGTAAATCATAGGAGACATTGGTATGGGGTCCACCATCTAACGTTTTTCTTTTCAACTATTCAACCATTGGACCATATTATTTGTGGGGTGCCCGAGGCAGCCATTTGAATGAAATTATTTTCCATTATTAACCGGAAGGGTTGTACTTTCAAATAAAAAAGAAATTTGAGAAAATATTCAGTATTTTTTTTATAGCATTTTCAAAAAAAGTTATTTGGCGGACCCATACAATAATTTAGCTCATATCGCTTTTAATTAGGTATGTCGAATATTGCAGTTGAATGACAACATATTTTTAAGCTGCGTTCGGACATACACCCAAAATCCCCTTCTTCGGTTTTGCCTATCATTGTATGCTTTAGAAAACGCAAGTAACAATATTGTATAAAAAAGTCAATAGAACAGGCAACTGCAATGCCACAAATATGTATGTAATTTGATTAATTTTGAAACTTGAAAAGAGGTTTCAATTGATCTCACATTGCACTTTATTATATGAACTCGGTAAAAGGTTTATTGTGAAATAAATATGTATTTTACTTGAATAAAATGTGAAGTTTAACTCATGGTAAACAATTTGTTGACGATTTCCCGTGCTGTCCCGGGATCACGGGAAATTGAAAAAATAATTCCCGTTTCCCTGGAAATAAAAGACCCTAGCTGGGTTGCCGTCTATACAAATTGAAAAACAATAGCCAGTCACCCCACGAAAATAAAGTTTGGATTATTTAATGATGATTTGCAAAATATTTCGTTCCTAGAATAAATAAATAAATATACACTTTGATTCTTGTCTTAGTGTAAGTTATTAATCGAATTATTGGACCTTTATAGTATTTTTTGTGTTTTTATTATTGACAACTGATTTTTTTTGTATTTTGTGTTAATATTTTATAAAAAATAAATCCCTTTCGAATGATGCCTACATGATGAACGGAATAAAAATTGACGCCGCACAGCGGCACAGAATCAAAATTCAAAATTTGAGATATTATCATTAAAAATCGGGCTAAATTAACTACTTTACGATTTTTTTGATTTTAAAGAAAATTAAAATTTTTATTTTTTGTTTTTATGTTTATTTAACATATATTTACGTATTTGTTTATAATGCAAATAAAACAATATTTTTTTTGTACTTCAGATTTCCACATTTTTCAGATTTTGAAAATTGAAAAAACGTAATTTCTTTTTATAAATTTGTCGAACTGTTTCTCACACATTTTAAGAGATTTTGCACTCAATTTTTTATTAGAAATTTTGATTCTGAACCACAGTGCGCCGCAGTGCTCATTTTTTGTAAAAAGAGTTTGAAAATGTTGGCTCTGAAAATCCTTCTCCTGTATTAAATTATTTCACAAAAATGAAGTCATTGAGGTCATTTTTGGTCCCTTATTCATCATAACACTAATAACACCTTTTACAAAATCTTTCATAGAAATATGAGTTTTTAGTTGCCGATTTAAAA
The DNA here is from genome assembly GCA_947397865.1 of Polietes domitor. Lineage (NCBI taxonomy): Eukaryota > Metazoa > Arthropoda > Insecta > Diptera > Muscidae > Polietes > Polietes domitor. The sequence continues at coordinate 44,216,476 of OX377621.1, forward strand.
AACAAACAAAAAATATCTAAAGATCCAATACCAAGACCAAGAAGTTACACTAGGACAATCAAAATTTTTTTATTTATATATGCTTTTATTTCCAATGATAACAATTTACATTTTAATAAGTGCCCCGACGCCAATTGGACAGTATTGGGGCATAGGTGTATGACTTCATAAAAAAAGTAAGGAATAATACATACAATTTGCATTTTAGTGTACAAATATGATAGATATAAGAGAAAAATTACATTAGAAGCATTTCTATACTCTGGAGTAGATGTGATTTTAAATTAGATTTAAATTCTGGAATTCTCGATATACTTTTAGGAGTTTGAGGAAGGTGATTGTACTCAGAGCAGCCGTTCTATTCAATACGTTGTTTCGTGGATTCCAGCCTACACCCAGTCACACGCAAATTCAATTTGTTTCTAGTATTAAAAATCAATTGGTTTCTAGAAAAATCAATGGTCATCAGACCAATATGATGTAGCGATTTGTCCAAGGACATATGTAACTGCAATTTGTGCACACCATCTAAAGGTAAGACCTTTTTAGATATATAATTATATAGAGCAAGTGATGGATACGTCAACGGGAGATTGTAAACAATTTTGAGAGCTCTGTTTTGGGACCTTTGAAGACTTCGAAATTCTGAACACTTTTTGTAACCATAAACTATGGGCAGATAATTCAAATGGCTGTGGATAAGGCTATTGTAAATTAATTGTTTTGTTTTTTTCATCAAATTTGTACTTGAATTTATACAAAATTGCAATCGCTGGAGCAACTTTCCGTTTTATGAGTTGAATATGTGTGTTCCATGATAAGTTGGCCTGAAAATGGATACCCAAATACTTAAACGAATTACACTCATACACTTATTTTCCACCAATTACAACACTAAACATATTGCCGCCTCCAGTAGAATATGATCGAAATCTCTTCAGTTTCGTCTTTTCGGCATTCAACACAAGCTTATTGATTCTTGCATATTCTAAAATAACACCAGCATCATGTTAAATTTTACCCTTCAATATTACGTCGTGGTTCTACGGATAAAATAGGTTTACATTACCAATTTGCCGTGCAAACTGAGATTAGCAATTGATATATATTGTAAATAGCACCGGGCCTAGTACACTAGCCTGCTGTACGCCATGTTTCATAAGTCCTACATTGCTTCTGCAATCATTTATTTCTACATACTACTTTCTTCCTTGTAGATAATTTTCCATTAATTGTGTTGAATTTCCAGTAATGCCGTAGAATGGAAGTTTCCGCATAAGAATTTCAAGGTTCTATTAATTCAGGAAAAACATTTTGTCAAAAAATGCATCATAAAAAATTGTTTTGATTTTTAGAGGTTTTTTCAAGAGTGTTTAGTTAACAAACGGCTTGACCCAGAGAAATATTTTGCAAATCGTCATTAACAACAAGAGCAACAATTTATTCTATTATTATTAGACAACATATAAAGCCTCTGCATAGCTTGCTTAGGACACACGTGAGATAAGAAAATATTTAAGCTCCGGCCAAAGGCCAATGACGTACGAAAACTTTGCTCTGCGTTGATGATTATGAACGAATTTGTACTTCTCATTTGGCGGCATGCTATGCCGGAGTGTATAAGAATAGATAGATTAATATACTACTGTATTAAAAATTAAATTAAATAAAAATATGATTCCAGTAATAAGTGTATTATCATCGTGCCCAGGAAGTAGTCTAGATAGACACAAGGTATTAACTGCAAACATTGAAACCATTATTTATGACAGATAGTTGTGAGTTCATGACATGATCCAGTAGCACTAAAGAGCAAACGTGCTGTGGATGTTTAGCTTCTTCATGTCCGGATATATGACGTATAGTCACGAACACAGTGTCACCACCTCACACAGTGACGACATCTTCGCGTGGCTGTGTGTTGCGGCCATCTTCGGACATGTGAAAATTAGCTCATACAATTAGTAATGGATCACTCGCTGCAAATTTAGCCAACATGCGTTTCCGCAAAACAATTCACAACAACAAGTGTGATAAAGGCCAGTTCAAACGGACAACGGGGGAGAACAAAAGACTTAAGACACGAACACAGAGATTCCCCCCGATCGTGGGAACAACAAAACCTTCATTTAATTTCCAAATACCCATCTTCCACGGAATCAATCAATCACAAACGGAATGCAAATAACTTCTTGTTGCACACAAACTACAAAAATTTATTTCTCTAAAAAAAAATAATAGCATAACTGTTATTAAACTCTTTTCAATTCAATTAATTCAATATCTTTTGTGTGTTGTTTTGATTGATTCAATATTCCGCTGGAAAGAAGAAGATGCACGGCGATGTGTGTGTGTGTTAATTTAATTTTGTTTAGCTTTTTAGTAGGACTCGCTCGATGTTATTGCCAATAACAGTGGGCAATTAATGAATTAACATATTAAATGATAATTCTACGTAGATTGCTCAGATACAGACGAAACAATGAAAACAATAGCCGAGAAAAATGCTCTTGAAACAGCAGACGAGTCGAGTCGAATACCACAAAATGCATCATTGGAATTTTTGCCTCTAATTTTTATTAATTGCTTAATTTGTGAAGTTATAATTTTCCAAGTATTAATGGATGGGTAGATGGATGGATGGCAAAGTGCAGATTTATTTTAATTATATATTAGGGGTATTCACACAATTGTTGTAGTTTTTGTGGTGTCGATTTCGCATCATATTTCATTTAATCCACCATCAATAACCTAGTACAGATTGTGTTAATTTCCACTTCACTCAATCACAGATACCCTCCATCATAGCCAATTATCATTTATCAATTATCATTACTGATAACATGGATATAAGGTCATCTCCAGTGCAATGTGCATGTTAATTTTGATACAAAATGATTATCAATTTTAATGTATTCTCAGTTCCTGAAATTTCGAGAAGGGTTCGGAAAATACAATACATTTAGTTAAGACCACCAAATATAATGGGCCATTTTTTGTGTGACAGCTTTTGCGCAGTGGAGACTACAAATCTAGGCTCAAAGGGAAAATTGTTAAAAGATTACATTTTCTGAATGGTATTTTGGTGTCATAAATTCGAAGATGATATTACAATTTTTAATGGATAATTATAAAAATATTGGAATTCCAATTGTCTTCAAAGTTATCTTTGAGTAATTTCATATGAAGCTATCACACACACACATTTTAGCTCTTCTCTCCGATTTTGATGAAATTTTCTAATTATGAATTTAGTTGCATTGTTGCATTTGCCGAATTTTCAAAAAAAAACGAACAAAAATTTAGATACTAGTGTGGATCGAAAATAAAGTATTTTTGTTATAAGATAAAAAATAATCATTTTTTGTCGTTTATAATATTTTTCTCATTTCAAGCTGGTTTCTTCTAATTTTACAGAAAATTGGCCAATCTTAAAAAAATATTTTTTTAAATTTATTTTATGAACAATATAAATATCCTCTTGATTTTGTAAAACACAATAATAGTGTCAGTAATATGCTTCATATGTTTCATGATAGTGTTCCTGGTATTTACTCTAAAACAATTATTACTGTCCAATAAATTAAACATTTTTGCTTGCAACAGAATAGGGACCCTATAATTCTGAAAGGGCATATTGAGTAGATCATTTTTACAGAAAAAACTTATAGTCCCAGTTTTTAAAAAGAGTTTTTTTTAAAAAACTAAGTAGCGTTTGGTGTCCGGGAATTTCCGTCCAAAATTTTCCGGGAATTCCCGGGAAAAAAAATTTTGATTTCCCGGGAATGAGGGAAATATTAAAAAATATTGTATTGATTATTTTGAGCATTAATTTAGATTTATTATATAAATTGGAAACTTTAGATATATTTACATTACTTATAATAATAATGGGTATTATAATACATTACTTATAATAATAATGGGTATTTGTTTATTACCACAAAAAGAACTTTTTAAATTCGCTAAGTAGCCATATCTTGCTAAACCCAGCTAGGGGAATACAAACTTTTTGTGAGTATATTTACATGATCTTTATTGTGAACAAAAATATCATAACGGCAATACTACACTCAAAAGAATTTGTTAGTAAAAGAAAGCAAAAAGCCTGCTGTAAGAGCAGATTTTCTGTTGAAAAAGAGATAGCAGATTTGTATATACTGGAATAGCATATAAAACGAAATTCGAGCTAAATTCGTTTTCGCCGTCAATCTGAAAGGCTTTTAAATTATAAATGCTTATTTTTTTTATCTATTTTTATAATTTAATTATCAGCAGCCATTTTTAGCAGACTACAAACACTTTAGCAGTGTGAATGCTGATACAAGATTGCAGAAAATCTGCTGCTATGGCAGAAAAACTAATGTAATAGCAGAAAAATGCCTGCTAATAGGCAGCAGACAATCGCTGATGTTAATAACAGACTTTTTTCTTTAAGTCTATGCCTGACATAAAATCAATACGTAAATCTTCGTGCTGGTTAAACTTTAAATTTCCTGTTTTCCTAGAATAATCGAAGAAATAAAAGGTTAAAATCTTCTTAAATAACGATTCACTTTACGTATTTTTAAATAACCCTTTGTAAGAAATAATGACTGGACTATTTCAATGTTTTTACTTTTTTTGAATCTATTTACTTAATATCAAATTTTTTATATTGCTTTTACATTTTAGAATATTTTACTGTGTTTCTGTAATTTTTTATACGAATCTTCTAAATTAATTGCTTCATAACATACTCCGTGTCATTTGTTTCCTTAATAATTTTTTAATTTTGAATCTATTGTAGATGTAAGTCACTTGTGTCTGCGATTTAAATGTCCAATTTTATGACGCATTTAATTCTGACGATTAGTCTAGGGCAAAATATTTGTAAAATGAAAAATAATCTGTAACATATTTTGAAAAATACATTCGTCTAATTTGTAATATGACAGTATTTTAACCTATTTTTTATTTATAACTACAATCATAAAAAATAGTTATTTTAGATTTTTATTTCATTGTTTTGATCTTCTTGATCACTTACAATTAAAAGACTTGATAAGGTGGCAATATTTTTATCCATTACTTTTTCTTAAATTAATCAACAAGAAAATCTGGTAGCAACACTATGAGAGTAGTAAGCTACTTTCTTGTTAAGCGAGTAAATTCCATACAATAATAGGCTAGTAAACCCAATCGAACAGGCCTATAGTTTAATAATCAGGAATTACATTCATATTAAAAGTTATCAAAAAGTACGAAAACCTTGAAATAGTGTACACGGACGTGTATGGTGGGCGTAAAAATGTTCAGCGAAAAAAAAATCGGGAAAATTTCAGTGGGGGTCACTAAAGACACCAAAGTTGTAAGTAATGCTTTTCACGCTTAAATAAAAAAATTACACGTCAATTTATACAACAAAATTACTAGCGTTAAAATAAAGAGTGATTTTTTTGAGGTTAGGATTTTCATGCATTAGTATTTGACAGATCACGTGGGATTTCAGACATGGTGTCAAAGAGAAAGATGCTCAGTATGCTTTGACATTTCATCATGAATAGACTTACTAACGAGCAACGCTTGCAAATCATTGAATTTTATTATCAAAATGCGTGCTCTGTTAAGAAAGTTCAGAAAGAAAGAAATTGTGTTCAGCGACGAAGCTCATTTTTGGCTCAATGGGTACGTAAATAGGCAGAATTGTCGATTTTGGAGTGAATATCAGCCAGAAGCATTGCAAGAGCTACCAATGCATCCAGAAAAAGTCACAGTTTGGTGCGGTTTATGGGCTGGTGGCATCATTGGACCGTACTTCTTCAAAGATGATGCGAATCGTAACGTAACTGTGAATGGTGAGCGCTACCGTGAGATGATATCCAACTTTTTTTTGCCCAAAATGGAAGAACTGAACTTGGTTGACATGTGGTTTCAACAAGATGGCGCTACATGCCACACAGCTCGCGATTCTATGGCCATTTTGAGGGAAAACTTCGGAGAACAATTCATCTCAAGAAATGGACCGGTAAGTTGGCCACCAAGATCATGCGATTTGACGCCTTTAGACTATTTTTTGTGGGGCTACGTCAAGTCTAAAGTCTACAGAAATAAGCCAGCAACTATTCCAGCTTTGGAAGACAACATTTCCGAAGAAATTCGGGCTATTCCGGCCGAAATGCTCGAAAAAGTTGCCCAAAATTGGACTTTCCGAATGGTCCACCTAAGACGCAGCCGCGGTCAACATTTAAATGAAATTATCTTCAAAAAGTAAATGTCATGGACCAATCTAACGTTTGAAATAAAGAACCGATAAGATTTTGCAAATTTTATGCGTTTTTTTTTTTTAAAAAGTTATCAAGCTCTTAAAAAATCACCCTTTATATACACTACACTGCCACAAAAGTCTACAAACGACGTTACATGTTATGATTTATAATTTTTAATCTTCAACTTAGATTTAACATTATACGTATAACAACCGCACCCTAACCACATACAACAAATGCTGTGGGTCTTTGTCGTGTATTTTGATGTCGCTTCTACATGGCCAGATGAATTTACATACTAAATTTCATGATTCTAGCTGTAATCCTAAAGTTGGTACCATTTTTATCCCTTTTGGTCGCGCTCTCCCCTTAAAAGTACAAAATTTGAAAATCTATTTATGTTGCAAGTCTACGTTGTCAGAGGAATTTACGCACCAAATCTCACGACTATAGCAGCAATATTTTAGTTGGTACTATTTTTATCCTATTTGTCCCGCTCACAGCTTATAGGTATAAATTTCGATAAAATCCATTAGGTTTTGTGCTTCTACCATGACAGAGGAATTTACACACCAAATTTCACGACTATAGCTGCAATACTTAAATTAGTACCATTATTATTCCTTTTTGTCCCTCGTAACCCATAAAAGTACAACTTTTGAAAATTCCAATTTTAATGCGCTTATACATGGTCAGAGGAATTTACATACTAAATTTCACGATTCTTGCTATAATAATTTAGTTGGTACTATTTTTATCCTTTTTGTCCCGCTCACCTAAGTACAAATTTCGAAAAATCCAATTTTACTGCGCTTCTACATGGTCAGAAGAACTTACACATCAAACTTCAAGATTCTAGCTGCAATACTTTATTTAGTACCATTTTTATCCCTCTTTGTCCTGTGCAACACTTAAAAGTGCAAAATGCATTTATATTCCGCTTCTATGTGGTGAGAGGAATTTACATACCAAATTTAACGACTATAGCTGCAATACTTTAGTTGGTACCATTTTTATCCCTTTTTGTCCCGCTCACTTCTTATAAGTACAAATTTTGAAAGATCCAATTTTACTGCGCCTCTACATGGTCAGAAGAACTTACACATCAAATTTCAAGATTCTGGCTGCAATACTTTAGTTGGTACCATTTTTATCCCTTTTTGTCCCTCGCAACCCTTAAAAGTGCAAAATGCATTTATATTCCGCTTCTACATGATCAGAAGAACTTACACATCAAATTTCAAGATTCTAGCTGCAATACTTTAGTTTGTATCATTTTTATCCCTTTTTGTCCCGCTCACTTCTTAAAAGTAAAGAGTGATTTTTTGAGGTTAGGATTTTCATGCATTAGTATTTGACAGATCACGTGGGATTTCAGACATGGTGTCAAAGAGAAAGATGCTCAGAATGCTTTGACATTTCATCATGAATCGTCTTACAAACGAACAACGCTTGCAAATTATTGAATTTTATTATCAAAATGCGTGCTCTGTTAAGAAAGTTCATTGCGCGCTTCCATTTTATGGTCAGTTTAATCGACCCACTGAAGCGGCTATTCGGGCTATTGTGACTAAATTTCGCACCAAATTTACATTGTTGGACATTAAACCACCAACACGCGTACGTAGAGTGCGAACTGAATAAAATATCGCAGCTGTATCGGCCAGTGTTAATGATGACCACCAATTTTCGATTCGTCGCCGTTCGCAGCAATTGGGTCTCTGTTACTCAAAAACGTGGAAATGCCAAAATTAGACTAAGCGGATGGACCACCTAAGACGCAGCCGCGGTCAACATTTAAATGAAATTATCTTCAAAAAGTAAATGTCATGGACCAATCTAACGTTTCAAATAAAGAACCGATGAGATTTTGCAAATTTTATGCGTTTTTTTTTTAAAAAAAGTTATCAAGCTCTTAAAAAATCACCCTTTACAAATTTCGAAAAATCCAATTTAACTGCGCTTCTACATGGTCAGAAGAACTTACACATCAAATTTCAAGATTCTAGCTGCAATACTTTAGTTGGCACCATTTTTATCCCTTTTTGTCCCGCGCAACCCTTATCGTGTACACCAGCCAGCCAGACGGGCGGACATGGCTCAAACATCTTAAAATGTTGCGAAACGAATTTGATCCAAACATACTTTGGTCTTAAGTCACTCCTGCAGTCCGTTACATTTTGTCTGCCCCAAATGATATACATTAGATTTTTGTCAAATACTTTTTTCGATTCAACCTAGTGTCTACAATTTTATTTTTTTTTAATCGAATCGAATTACATTTTGTACCTAAATTTTTATATGTCATGTTGAAAATCAGATCTCGTTATAATTATATTTCCCCAACCTAGCTGAGTTCCTCCTTGTTGGAGCATTAATTATATCAAGATTACTAAATAAATGTGACACTTAAAAATACTTTTCATATCGGCAAAGAAAAAATACGTTTGGAGATCGTTTATCGCAAGCATAGTTTATTTGTTCCAAACGTTGGACTTTTACCACAACAATTGCAACATTTCCCCGCTAATGAAAACTTTTAGCGTAAACGTAGTTTTTATAACTGTGCGCGAATTTTCTTTATATGAGCATTTTCATTATTTACGTTTGACAGTGTGTTAAGAACAATAACCTTTTGTCATAAACGTTTCATAGAGTTTAGGACAAACACAAATCGTTTGCGGCCAACAAACTCCGCAAAAGAATTTCTTTTGTCTAACTTTTCGTTTATGGATGACGAAATTTTTCTATGCGTGTATTAATTTTTAAATATTGGAGTAATATTTTTGCTCCTCCGGCATTTCGAAATCTTTCTTCTCGCATTTTTTTAATTTTATACAATTCACGTTTTCTGCAAATTGTCCATTTTTTTTAAATTTCTCTTTAAATAGTATTTTTCCCCATTCCATTTCTAAATTTGTGTTGCCCATAACATTTGAACAAAATTGTTCTGCTAAAAACTCAGATGGTTAGAATGTTATCCTCCTGTATTTTCCGTCTACTCCAACCCTTCAATTGAAACACATATTTAGTTCTTTTTAATTTTTTTATAAATAAAATATTGTTTTTATTTCAACTTTAACTTTGTTATGTGACAATTTTCTCGATGATTTCCACAAAGAAAAACTCTTCAATTTAACAAAATCCAATATTTAAAACACACATCATTTGTCTCTTTGTACCTTCACTGCTGTCGCCACCGGCCACAATGTCACGCGTCGGACATCTTTGCCTCGGGCGGACAACAGTCTGTAATAATAAAACATAAAAAAAGGTTGAAAAATGTTTAAACAAAAAATAATAACTAAATTCGCAATTTGAATACAATGATGCTGCATGTGCTTCAAGCCATCGCTTCGTCTTACTCTCCGAGTCTTTCCGTGGTGTTTGTTGGTGGTAGAGGGGGGTTCAGTGCATATTTATGAATGATAAGCTAATATTATACAGGAAAACAAACAGCTGCAGTAGCAGCCGCTACTGCCTACCGTGTTGTAGTCTAGGCACGACGGTGATAGTAGACACGTCTGACGAAGACGGGACGTCTGTATTGATAACCAGATGGGGTGTTGTAGCCATGACCCTGAGAGGACGACGAGCGTTGTTGGAATAGTGGTGCCGCTGAATACTGGTTGGTGATGGGTTGTGGCACTGGACGTGGTGCTGGGCGAGGTGCCGAGAAGGATCTTTGCACGGGAGCGGGAGCTGAAGCGGAGAAGGACCTCTGGACGGGAGCTGGAGCCGAGAATCTTTGTACTGGAGCTGGAGCTGGACGTGGTAGTTCGGGCAAATCGATATCAATGTACTCGGGTTCAGGTGTGGCGATGTCCTGAGGATTGGGTCCCTGGGTGGCGGAGTCGGGGAGAGCAGCGGCGGCAATGCCGACCAAAGCGAAGGCAATCAAAAGGAATTTCTGCAAGAAACCACAGATGTAAAAAATTATTATATTGTCTAAGAAAAAATCTATATATGAAATACAAATAATAGTAATTTTATAAAAATAATTTTGGAAGCAAACAAAAATTTGAAAAATTCGTTACCCCATCAAACGAAAAGTTTGACAAAAGAAATTCATTTGCCCCAAACGAAAAAATAAGATGCATAGAAAAATCTCCACCGCTGCCATAAACGTAATCATGACTATTTTGACATAAAAGAACGATCATGCATAGCAAGCGATACGATAAAAGTTTTCATTTGCTGGAGATGTTTCAATGGTTAAGGTAAAATTAGATCGTTTGGTGCAAATATACTATACACGACCTTCAAACATTTTTGCTTTGCGTGTATTGTACATGTCATGTCAGTACGTATAAACACATTTTTTGGATGATTTTCAAATTTTAATCGATCTTCTAGATAAACTAGCAAATTCCATTACTTTCCCATCCGCCCATTTAAATTCAGTTTTTATGTTGTCTAATCTCGTCTAATTATTTAAGTGAAAGTAGTCATTCTATAGCGCAAAGAAAACAAATAAATACATTTTGAATTTAACTGGCTGTACCGGAAATTAAACGAAATAAACATGTTCAGTTTAATCGGTAAACGGATAATATATTCGATAAAGGCCAACAATAAACAACCTCCATGTGGCCGAAAGGCTGCGTGAAGAATATCATTTAACGATATAGAACTGCCAACATTAGAGCGGGTGAATTTGCTGCAGTCAGAAAGTTAGCATTCAAATTATTTAGATGTACTTGTATGCCGTTCCTCGGAGCCAAGCTGTGCGACTCACGAAATACTTTATTTTGTCGACGGCTAAGCTGAACCCAGCATCATTAAACGCCTTGTAGCTTCAGCCGGACAGAGAAGACGCTCTAAATCTCCTCCTCACTACTGCTACAAAGTTCGCGATGGACAGCCACTGGGCACGTGTGGCTGCAAAGCAGTGCCTCGTCAAAAATAAAATCCAAGATCCATGGATCTGTATAGGCAGCCTGGAGCTCCAAACGAATTACATTTCGTACCTAAATCGTCTTATGCCATGCTAAAAATCAGATTTTTTTCTCGTTATACTTAGATTTCCCCAACCTAGTCGTGTTCCTTCTTGTTGGAGTGTTAATTATATTAATTATAAAATATACGTTTCATACACGCAAAGAAAAAATACGTTTGGGGGTCGTTTATCGCAAACATAGTTTATTTGTCCCAAACGTTCGACTTTTACCATAACGGTTGAGAAATATTTCCCAACAAATGAAAACGTTTATCATTAAAGTCGTTTCTTTTGTTGGGCACGAACGTTCTTTTATGTCGCGATTTGCGTTTATGACAAACGAAAAACGTTTAAGAATGCAGTCTGCCTATTCGAGTAGCTTTTGACGATAGTGTTCGTCACAAAATTGCAACCCCACTTCTCTAATAGCCAAAACTACGGACAGAAAGATACTTCAATGATCTGGTAGTCTATGAGGCTGGTTTACATGCAGTCTCTTTCTCATTGAGTCCCTATGTGTAAAAATCAAGATAAGGGTACGGAGGGATTGGATTTAGAGAAACAACTCTTCTAAATATCGCCTTCAAGTAGAAGTAATGGTTTAGGAAATGAAAAAGACGCCAATAATTTGAGAAAAATAAATAAAATTACCATTTTTATCGACATTAAAAATATTTTAAATAACGTTTTTCAGTTACAATAAAACGCCACATAAACCAAAAACTAAAATATATATTTTTATTTTCCTAGAGAATAGAAAACAAGTCTTGGTTGAAGAAAATCGATGACCCTACCAAGTCATGTCTGTCTGTATAAAGTTTGGGATAATGATTTCTAGCAAGATGATAAACGTATATTTAATACGTATGCAGAATTGTTATTTTGTATCCTGATCAAATATTAGTTAAAATAAAGAACACAACCCCAAACAAAATTGGCCTCGAGCTTGAAATTTTAATATCAAAAAATAATAAATTCTACGAACTATGTTTGAAACAATCTTCACAAAAAAGGATGCTTCTCTGAAAGCAATAAATATGTTATTTACAGATTATAAAAAACACAGCTAACATGACTCCCACTATAATTATAAAATAAATATTTTATGTTATATTAAGAGTAGGGATCATGGTAGTTATGATAATAATAATATTTAAATCGCTATCCTGAAGAGATGCGAAAAGAAAAGATGTGAAGTTCTGGCACGAAATGAGCATAAATAGGATTACGGCAGTGGCAATTGAATGGTTGAAACTATACTATGGTTGAAACTATACTATCATAACACAGTTGTAGCAAAACATGAAATAGTCACAATGATCATAGTATGATTAGCTACAGCTATACAATGTTACTTCTTATTATGATATTCCAATCATAATATGAAGCTCATCGAATAAGTTTGGAGCAATCACGACAGTCATACATTAATTGGGATATTTATATATTCGCCCATTATCATATCATACAATGCCATATTATTGAACTCTGTATTCCACAGTAATTGAATGACATCATATTATAGTTGAAACTATTATTGTTTGTAGTCTATGTTATGCAAAACATAAGCTGTCATAATAATCGTATTATGATTAGCTACAGATTTACTATGATTACCTCTTATTATGATGTTTCAATCATAATATGATGTTCTTTCCAATCATAGTATGATGTTCATCGAATATTTTTGCAGCAATCATATCTCTTCTCACCGCAGTTAATCAGGATATTTATATATTCGCTCTTTATGATATTATTGAACTTTATATTCGATTGCAATTGAATGACTTCATATTATGGTTGAAACTATTATTGTGGGTAATCTATGTTATGCAAAGCATAAGTTGTCATAATGATCGTATTATGATTACCTACAGCTATACAATGATTCCCTATTATTATGACGTTCCAATCGTAATACAATGTTCATCGACTAAGGTTGCAACAATCATATCTCTTCTCACGACATTCATACATTAAGTGTGATATATATTTATTTACTCTTTATCACAGGTTATTATTGCACTTTGTAGTCGACAGCAATTAATTCTAAATATTTGAAAACAAGCTGGCAAAAACGTGAATAAACAAAAACAATTTCAATAAATGGAAATCAAGTTTGAAATTTATATAATTAATTGATATAACAGCATATCTCGTATATATGCTGGATGTATGTATAGAATTGCCAAAGCTAAAAGTTAATGTTTCTTAAATATCTTTTTGCTTAAATACCCAAATTGCAACAGCTATGTTTAATATATGTCTTATATCTACAGCTGTCTTTTGTTTAGTGACTGATAGTGAAATTTGATGCAGAATATTTTTTCCATTCACACCACCCCCCTAAAATTCAGTTTTGTGGGACATTTTAGTACCAATTCGGAAAATGTTCGAAATTAACCCTAAAATGTTTTTTAGTTTTGATTTATTTCTGTCATTTAAATTCTGTTTTGAGCTTTGGTGTATGAAGAAACTTATAGGGGAATAGTGTGGTAAATATTTCTGTAGAATATGTCGACCCGGTTAACCCTTGTTCTAGGGGTGCTTTTTACACGTTTTCACCAAAGGGGACCTAAAAGACCCTAAGACCTAAAAGACATTGAGGAGCTAGAGGGTTAAAATGTTCCACAAAAATTTTCGTCATAGTGTTTTAAGTAATATTGCTGAACACGTCCTATACTGAAAATGTGAGGATCGCAAGGTTTCCTATACCGATTCATCATAAGAAGGTAGATCACTGTTTTTGGGGTGCTTTTTACACCTTTTCACAAGAGGGTCCCAAAAGACCCCTACATTGAGGAGCTAGAGGATTAGAATGATCCACAAAAATGTTCCTCGTAGTGTTTATAAATATTTCGCTAAACACATCATATACTTAAAATGTAAGGATCACACATGCCGAGTCATCATAAGTATGTGAAAAAAAAAATAATAAATAATAGAAAAAATAAAAATAATAAAAATTTTTAAATAATCTAAGTTTTCAACAAATAATAAACTCCGCATAAATACATGGCCTTTAGCAAATATTTCTGTAGAATATGCTGACCCATTAAACCCCTCTTTCACAAAAGGAACCTAAAAGACTTCTGTATTGAGGAGCTAGAGGATTAAAATGTTCCACAAAAATGTTCCTCGTAGTGTTTTAAGTAATATTGCTGAACACGTCCTATACCGAAAATGTAAGGATCACAAGGTTTCCTATGCCGACTCATCATAAGAATTTTCAAAAAATATATAAATAATAAAAAATAAATAGTCTAAAGTTTTCTTCAATTAATAACCTCCGCGTAAATACACGGCCTTTGAACGAGAAATAATTTATTGGAAATTGAGGCTCGAGTAAGTGACCACAGAGGTCTTAAAAAAAATCCAACTTCATGCTAACAAATTGACAAAGAAGTGAAGGACAATATACTCAATCATACTCTCCATCTTAAGTAAGCATTATGTTGCATATAAAAATATTTATTAATTTTAAAAAGACTTTATTATATATTAAATTATATTTTTTGGTTTTCCTCGTTTTTATTTCTAATAATTTTGTTTCAAATTTAATGATCAACCAATCTTTTCAGAATTGTTATGGTCGGAGGTAAACTCTATATATTCGACTTCCATTCCATTGACTGTCAACCACATTCTTTATTTATTATTTTTAATTTTTTGAGCCATCGTTGAGCACAAAAAAGAAATTGTATTGCAATTAATAGATGATTCACTTAAAAAATATATATTTTATTAAAAATTTTCAACTACCATATCAATTAATTAAAATAAAATAAATCATCTATTTTTTGATTGAATCAAACAAAATTTAAACAAAAATTAAAAATCTCGGCATCAAACATCACAGATATTCAAGCGAAATAGTGTCGTTTTGATATTTTCATCCATTTGATTGCACATTTTTGATATATATTTTTTTGTCGCTCACTGTAAGTGACCCTTAACATCGCATCACATCACAACGTTCGTATGTCTATAATTAATTTCTAATCTAATCTAATCTAAAGCGCCTTGACAGCCATATTTTTGTTTGCATTTTTGTGAATGTCCTAATCTCCGCATAAAAAATCGCTCATTAATCATGAATCACTAATTATAAATGCAAGTTGATTGTTTTTGGTTTTGCTTATCATTTCGTGAACTTAAGTTATTGGATCTGTCATCTACCAATTGTCCAATCAAATGCGTTCGAGCTTCATTAGGTGTTGCATATATTTAAACTAAATTTAGCCATGCATAGACCATGTGTGTGTCTAAATTCGTCCCAGAAAGAAAAAAATCGCTGCATTTACGCACGAAAAAAATCAATTTACATAAATTGTTGTTGTTCAGAGTTAATTATCGGTTTAAATTATAATTAGTTTTAAATTTATCACGTGATTCGTGTGACATTTGCCATGGTAACAACAGATGTCAGAGATATTCTTAGGAATTTCAAGCAATTTAAATGTAAATTTGAATTTGCTAAATATATTTAGCCCTGCCACAGAAATCATTGGTTAATCATTTACGGTTAAACATGTCGAAATAGAAATATTTCGTTCCATATTGAAATCATCGCTTAATAATTTATGGTTAAACATGTGTGGCACATAGAAAGAAACTGTTTCCGTATTGCTGATTAAGTGATGAAGTTGTATTTGATCTTACAAAATAGAGACGACCCAGAAAATATCAAATTATTTCTAAAATCTATTGAGTTGATCCTTATGGAAAAAATTCACAATTTTCCTGCTACAAAGCAGTGTTACTGGTCTTAAAATGTAATGAAATAATATTCTTCAGCTCGATAGTTTTTGGCTTAGGGATAACTTTTAATTAAGTGACTCTCTCAATATCGAGTAATATGATGGAAACAGGTTTGGCCTATCGAAAGGACCACAACATATTTTTCGGTCTTTGGTTGCTCTCGATTATAACCTGCCTAGGCATCGTAAATCCGTTCAGTAATCTCCAACAATTCACTTAATGTTTGACCGTGTTACGAATTATACCCTTTACCACTTTGTGCGACGTCCATCCATGTCCACTTGCCCTCTAAGTCGTGTAATCAAAGTGCAATTGTTGCCGGAGATCAATTAAATTTTTTAGGGCCACTTTTTGGGTCAGGGACGAAGGAAATACAGCCAGAACAGAAATACTACTCCCGGTTTAAGCTCTGAACTCTCTAGAAGCCACATCTACAAGCAGGGAAGAAATATGTTTGCTGCAACCATGTTTTTATGGGGATTATGATAAGTTTGATCATAGTATCAGCCTTTCCAGTTATCATTTAACGCCTTTCCAGTTATCATTTATTTATCCTTGCAATAATCATATGTCCGAATCTAGTCAGATTTTTCATATAAGTTATATTTCAGCTACACTCAGAAAGAAAGTGAACCCAACAATGGGACAAAAATGTTAGCTAAAATTATCTAAAGAAAGTTTTTCTCTGATTTGAACTGCTATATTGTCTGTGTGCTTTATTACTGATGCGCTTTTTTAAACAGATATTCGATAAGTGAGTTGTGCTTCTCATTCGTTTGTGAGAATCATTTAGTTATAGAGGCCGGGTATGTAGTTTAAAAGTCGCTTCTTAGCCTTTCACAGGGCGGAAATCATGCGGCCAAGTAATAGATGCCATTTGTAAATAAATTTGCATTCTATAAAATATAGATGCAAAATGGTCTTGACCCAGGACAATATCCCAGTTCAAATAAAATATTGATTACAGGCCAAAATAAAACAAACGAAAAAAACTAAAAGTTTTCCTCGTCAACTTCATTTTTTTACGTTTGTAATAGTTTAAACAAATGTAAAAAGAAGAGACGGCATTAATTTATGAAAAAATTTAATTAGGTTAGTCGTGTAAGAGACGAACATTTAAATGCAACATTTTTTGCTTTTATATGGCAACATTTTTGAATGAAGAATATATCATACATTTAAGTACAGTCAGAAAAAAAAGTGTGCCAAAAATTTATCTTCTAGCTCTGAAGCATTTCCTAATATCAAGAACAATTTTCTACTTGAATGTAGGACATGCTTTGAACTTCATGCTAGTTCAATTTCCTTTTTAAATTACTCAAATTGAGAAAAAATTTTGAATTTTTACTAATTCTGACTAAATTTTTGCTAGAACTTTACTCGAACCAAGTATATTTTGACTCAATCCGAGGACATTATGCTAAAGTTTTTCCTCAAGCAAAGTAAAATTAAAAAAATAAAAATTTACTTTTTAAAAGGAAGACGTTTAATTAGAAAAAAATCAAAATAATACAAAAAATGCAAACATATGATTTTACTTAAGAGTGTGCAAATTTCATATTATAAAAAGCAGAATGAAATAATTCTCAATCGTTCCATGGTACTTCTGTCATAAAGTCTAGAGATATTAGTTCATGATTTCACATGATCACAGCGTGTGTTCAGAATAATATCACTGTCAAGCAGCATTTTTGGAACACTATAATTCTGAAAGGCATGCTGAGTAATTTATTCTGCAAAAAAATGAACTTATATGCATGACCCTTTTTGTCGCATCGAGAATACCAAAATATTTTATTTACATATGATTGCTGACTAAATAGGGAATATTTGTGATAGAAACCCGGATAGAGAAAGCTTAACTGCATAGGCAACCGAGAATTTTGGATTTTTGCAACAAAGCATGTCCTACATATATAAATACATATAGATCGCGAGAAATTTTCAAAACAAAAATGTCATTTTAGCCATATCTCCAGCGAAAATGAAAATTTTGCAAAAATATCCAATTTGTATTTTTTGTTTACCATGCTCTACCAAAATATCCACATTTTTTGTTGTATAAGTTGGCGGATAATTTTGCTATTTAAGCGTGCAGAGCTTTAGTTACAATTTTTCGCAGAACATTTTAATCCCCAAATGTTCTTTTCGAAAGAACTGTTTTTGATTTTCTCGAAAAAGGGTCAAATTGATCCATAAAGAGAGGAGCTAGAGGGTTAAGATCTTCTACAAAAATGATACTCATAAAATTCCACTATACAGCTCTGATAATAAGAATTCTCTCAGACATTAACTTAAAACACTTTTTTCGCTTACTATAATGCTCCCGTCGACCAAATAAATGAAAACTTTGACTGACTGTAAAAGATACTCAAACCAGCTGGTCTACTCAACATGCTCTTTCAGAATTATGTGGTCGCCATTCTGTTCCATTCTAAAAGTCTTAATTTGACAGAGTATTTAAAGTATTTATTTTATTTCTATTTGAAACACACTGTAGTCATTAATGTAAATTTTCTATAAAAAAGGTCTTAACTCGTCTTTCCCCAAAATACTTATGCAAAATTCGTGCAATAAATTTCAGAAGGAAATAATTCTCAAATATTCCATTATACTTCTGTCATAAAGTCACGAGCTATTATTCTTCATTCGTCTTTCCCAAAAAAAAAACTAGAAATCTTTCTTCTGTGCAAGTATGAATTAAATCAATTGAATGTCAATGTTTAAATTTAAAATTTAAATTTACTACCTTATTTATAATAAACCAACTATTTACTCTCAGTTTTAAAATGGGCTGTCTGTATTCATACTTGGCAAATTTGCCTACTATTAAAGACATTTTTGGTATGATCTTGTACAAGTCTTATGTTCCTTAGAAGAATGAATAAAGAAGAAACTACTGCGTGAGTGTGTAACTATGACTATATATTTTTGCGTGAAATGTAAGATAAATTCATTCTGACTTATCATAAAATTCCTTATGTCTGGATGTCCCTCTGTAGTCCTGGTTGTTGATCTGTCTATCTATTGTTCGTAAGTCTGTATAATCGCCCGTCCGCTTAGCTGTCTGTCTATCCATGTACTGTATAATTCTACTGGTTCTGTTTTTTTTTTGATCGACTGTCTCTTTGTCCTTCTCCCTCTGACTTATCACAAAGTTCTAGAACGATGTCGACCATGTCTGGGTGACCTTTTGTAGGTTGTTAATCTGTTTATCTATTGTCCGTAAGTCTGTATATTTGTCAGCCCGCTTATCTGTCTGTACTGTACAATTCTACTGGTTCAGCTGTTTTTTCTTATCGACTGTCTCTATGTCCTTATCTCTCTCTCTCTCTGACTTATCATAAAGTTCTAGAACGATGTCGACCATGTCCTTATGTCTGGGTGACCTTCTGTAT
This sequence comes from Polietes domitor, assembly GCA_947397865.1. Taxonomy (NCBI): domain Eukaryota; kingdom Metazoa; phylum Arthropoda; class Insecta; order Diptera; family Muscidae; genus Polietes; species Polietes domitor. Next base: position 44,235,822 of record OX377621.1, read on the forward strand.
GTTGTTGATCTGTCTATCTAATCGTCAATCTATCTGTCCTATTGTCCGTAAGTCGGTATATTTGTCCACCCGCTTACCTGTCTGTCTATCCATCTGTCTGTACTCCATAATTCTACTGTCCTAGCTTACTTTTTTGCTCGCTTGTCTTTCCGCCCTTCTCTCTCTATGTATTTCTCTCTCTCTCTCTGAGACTTATCGTAAAATTCTAGAATGATGTACTTATGCTTTACTGTCCTTTTGCTGACCTGGTTGTTGATCTGTCTATCTATTCGTCAATCTATCTGTCCTATTGTCCGTAAATCGGTATATTTGTCCGCCCGCTCATCTGTCTGTCTATCCATCTGTCTGTACTCCATAATTCTACTGGCTCAGCTGACTTTTCTACTCGCTTGTCTTTCTGTCCTTATCTCTCTCTCTCTCAGATTTATCATAAAATTATAGAATGATGTACTTATGCTTGGCTGTTCTTTTGCAGTCCTGGTTGTTTATCTGTCTATCTATTCGTCAATATTTCTGTCCTTCTCTACGTTCGTGTGTATATTTGTCCACCCGCTCATCTATCTGTCTATCCATCTGTCTGTACTCCATAATTCTACTGGCTCAGCTGACTTTTCTGCTCGCTTGTCCTTCTCTCTCTCACACTTATTATAAAATTCGGGAATGATGTATATACTTATGCTTGGCTGTTCTTTTGCAGTCCTGGTTGTTGATCTGTCTAACTATTGGTCAATATTTCTGTCCTTCTCTACGTTCGTGTGTATATTTGTCCGTCCGCTTGTCTGTCTGTCTTTCCATTTGTCTGTACTCTATAATACTACTGGTTCAGTTATCTTTTATGCTCGACTGTCTCTATGTCCTTCTATTTGTATGTCTGTCCAGCCGTTCGTATGTCTGTTGGTCATACTGTCTGCTCAACCTTTCTGCCTGTCTTCCTGTTTGTTGTTTTTCTGTCTACCTATTCATCTGTCTTTCCGTCAGTGGGTATACTTGTTCGTCCGATTGTCTGTCTTCATGTCCACATGTCAGTCTATCCTTCTATTCATCTGTCTTTACTCTATACTCCCACTGGATCATTTGTCTGTCTGTTCCTCTTGTCGTTCGTCTGTATATTTATGTCGTCTGTCCATCCGTCTGTGGCGTCCTCTTTCTATCTCTCCGTCTGTCTGCGTCGTCCTCTTTATATCCGTCCGTCCATCTGTGTCTCGTCTTGTCCTTTTGTCAGTCTGTCCACTTGTCCTTCTATGTGTCTGTCTACGTCTTTGTTTGGAGTGTTTCCCACATATGAATATTTTTATTCAATTCAAACCACGTGTATTTCTGCGTCAGAGGCAAGTCGACAACACCAGAGGCCAATGGCTGAGATTTTTCTTCAAGCCATACGATATGTGTCTTAAGGACATAACCCATTACTTGAGATAACAGATATATGGGTTATTAGGTGTTGTTTACCACCTTTACAGGAGTTCTTAAGGAAGTGTTGCTATTCTTATTGCCAAGATAGAATTATTATTTCCACTCAGTCGAAAAATTGAATAAAAAATTGAAAATTCATTTCAATTGGGTATCCTGTTATGTTGTAGGGGGAAGGTACCAAATGGGGGCCCTGAAAAAGGACATAACTAGGATATAGAGATCCTTTCCCTGATCAGCTGTATTTGATGTTATAGTAGTTAGCTGATAGTATCAATTTTGGAATATCCTGCTTTCTATCCTTAATTATATTTCAGATGATTTGAGTTTCCATCACACTCTTCTGATCGACGATCTCTAACATTAATCAAATTAAATCCAGTACAGGGACATTCAGGGATTGGAAACTTAACGAAATCCTGGTTCGTTTCTTTTGCAAAAAATATTAATGCATTGGATTTACAGATTTTTCGAAATATGGTCACTTTAGAGTTCAAATAAAATGTGCACGGAATCAGCGAATCCTTTGAAAAAACACCAAGTGTACATTTATAGTTAAAGGATTTCGTTGTAAATCCTGGATATCCTTCACTTCCTTTAATTGCTTTTAGCTGTCACATTTATCACCGATTTTCACAATATTTTTTCCCCAATTTTGTTTCGTTTTTCGAAAAGTTCTTGTTCAACAGGATTTTTGTACAATTCCAATAATAAATTTTATTATTTTTCAGTTTCTCTTCATTTCACCTACCATTTTGTATGGTTTGTTTTTTGGGTTTTTCTTGTTTAGATTTCAACACAAATAGAACACTTGACGAAGCAATACACGATTGTTCGTTTTCTCACAATTATTATTTAAATTTAGAATTCTTTTAGAAGCGTTTCGTCGTTATTTTTGATAGTTTCGTTATTTTTGTTTTTGTATTTTTAAATCGGACAAAAAGTAGATTGTTGGTGGTGGTCGAAAACGCTCTCAAGAAGTTCAAAGCACAAATGATGATGAACCGAGCAGATGCTATGAAATTTATATATTCGGCGATAATGTTGCGAACTATCAGACTGCGCGCAGACTCATTCACTCACCTCAGCCAACCGAGCGAAACGACAGTACACGCACTCACACACACACATACACACTCACACTTATACACTTGACAAATAGCAACCCAGACAAAGAATTCAACAGCAACACCACCAACAACATAAACAACTATAGATAGCAAACAGAAGGAGAAGAAACAGAAGATCTTTTCTAAAAATTAACTAAGAAATGAATGGCCATCAAAGCCGGACAACAATACACACGGGCAGATGATACGATTGAGAAACAAAAAGAAAAACGGTCTGATCGACCGAAAACAAATCAGAAATCAAATAATCGTAACAAGTCACCGTGCAGAGCATTTAGCGTTCGTTCGCTAGCTAGTTCGTTCATATTGTTGTGCTGGAGAGCATTAATAAAGCAAGCTATAGCTATAGGTGGACAGCGACTGTGGGTGGGGCTACAAAGAACCTCAGCGTCATGGAATTCGCAATACAATATAGGATGCAATAGATGCGACTTCAAGGTGACAGTGTGTTGTATTTCAAGATTCTCGATATGGACTAGTCATTCCCCACTTTGAAATAAACATGCTACACTAGTTTACAAAAAAGTTTCCGAGAGGGTGTGTAGAATATATTTTGTGATGTATTGTGGTGTCCAAAACTAGGAAATGAATTGCATTTGTTTATAGATACGATTTTTGAAATTATTTATTAAAATTTATGGTGGCATCTATTATTTGGTTGCCCACTACTTTTATCATGAGTTCTGGCCTTCAGCAGATGCATTTTTAGCGATGTTTCAACAAAATTCTCGAACTCTTTAATTGCGAAAATTCTCCCAAACCAGTGAGGAACACAACTCACTTTTTACGTGCCTGTCAAAAAGCACACACCAAACAATAAAGAAAACATTTCCATCTTAGAATTTTGGCAGCATGAGTCCTATTACGCAGGTAATTATGAGGGATATATTGATTGCAGACCGAAATAAAACAAATGAGATGTTTATAGATGTGCTTTATTACTTGGTGCGATTTTTTAAACGCATATTCGGCAAGTGAGTTGTGCTTCTCATTCGTTTGTGAGAATCATTTACTTAATGAAGCCGGATATGATCTTGAAAAATCGCTGCGAAGTCACCTGAGGAAACCTTTGACAGGGTGGAAATCATGATAGTGTTAATCTGCAGCCAAGTAATAAATTGATATTTGAAAATAATTTTGCATTCTATAAAATATATCCCTGTTCACATCAGACTAGATTTTTTTTGAAATCGTTGCTGCCAAAGAACTCCATCAATAATATAAAGATAATATTTACGAAAAAAAAATGAATAAATGTAGATGTTGTGACCCTTTTTTTATACCCTCCACCTCCAGAATGAGGGTATACTAACTTTGTCATTCCGTTAATAATGAAATATCGATCTGAGACCCTATAAAGTTTATATATTCTTGATCGTCATAAAATTCTAAGACGATCTAGTCATGTCCGTCCCCCCGTCCGTCTGTTGAAAGCACGCTAGCATCTAAACGAAAGGAGCTAGGACGTCGATATTTTCCATAAATGCGTCTTATAGTCGTAGATCGGTTGGGATTGAAATGGGGCGAAATCGGCCAAAAGGGAAAAATTTTTCCCTCACAAGGACTAAAAATACCCATAATAATCCCTAATATTTTAGCGTATTTAAGCATATTTTTTTAGTGTGTCTGCTTGTAATTACTTGATATTCGGTATGCGCATTCCCCCTATAACAGAAACGTGCACCATAAAGTGATATTTATTCGTACGGGGTGAAATGGGACAAAAAGGTATAAAAATGGTACTTATTGGACGACAATAGCTAGAAAGACGAAATTCGGAGTGTTAATTTTTCTAAATGAGTAGATACATAATATAAAAGTATATTTTCCAAATTCTTTTAAGGGGTAAAATGGGAATAGAGGGATAAAAATGGTACCAACCAACCAACCTCTTATTGCGTAGACACGTAAAATCGGATTTTTCGAAATACGTACTTTTTGGGTGTTGAAATGGAAAAAGGGGACAAAAATAGTACCAACCAAATGATCGCAGCCAGAGTCATGAAATTCGGAGTAGACACTCCTCTGACTGCGTAGACACGAAAAACAAAAGGTTTTTTCCAAATTCGTACTTTCAAGGGATACAATGGGTACAGAGGGATAAAAATAGTACCAACTAAACGACTACAGCTACAACGATGAAATTCGGTGTGTACATCCCGCTAATGGCGAAAACACGTAAAATAAAGAGATTTTAGAAAGTCGTACCCTTAATGGGGTAAAGTGGGGAGAACTGGGATAAAAATGGTACCAACCAAATGGCCGCAGCCAGAAGAATGGAATTATGTGTATACATTCCTCTGACTGCATAGACACACAAATAAATAGATATATTCAAATTCGTACTTATTACTTTTACGGCAAACATTGGTTGACTCATGATTTAAGGTTCTCTTGCACTGTGTACCTGAGCAAATTTTTACTTTTGGAATTAAAATAGGATGGAATATGTTGACTTGAAGTATTATTTCGATATATATATAGTATAATCGTATTGGTAGCCTTGCCTTATAAGCGTAATATAATAAAATTTTATATTTATTTATATTTTTATTTGTTTTGGTTTGGCTATATTAAAAAAAATAAATTTTCCTGTAATGTTACTGCACCTCTACGAAGATCGGCAGTCTCTGTGGAATGCCATCCATGGTGGGGGGTATATAAAGTTCGGCCTGGCCGAACTTAAAGCCGTTTTTACTTGTTTTTAATTAAAAAATAATAAATACATCACTTCGAACTGAAAAAAGTCAAGTCGACAGCGAAATTTGTATGGGAATTATATGTAATTCTAAACCGATCTGACCACTTTCACCACAGACATCTCTGGTTGAAATATAAAGTGCTGTGGCACATGTGATGAAAATTGGTCAAAATATATGGCCTCTTGGGGGAAAAAACAAATCGAGAGCGAATTTTGTATGAGAGCTATATCTAAATCTGAAACGATCTGACTCACTTTCACCATAGATATTTCTAGTTGAAATGTAATGTCCTGAAGAAAAATGGTCAAGATATGTGGTCTCTAGAGCGGAAAAAGTCAAATCGTTGGCGAAATTTGTATGACAGCTATATCTATATCTATAATCTTAGCCGATCTGTATAATAATCGATGGGTCTCGTTTCATTTTGGGCGTTGCAAACACAAAGACATAATGAGATATGCTAATTTATCTCTTTACTTTGATGAGTTCTCTAATTTAAGGGCGATTCTTGTTGAGATTTATAAAAAAATTACCATTACAATGTCATTTCTCGGTTTATGCAAATCAAAATGTATGTTAGTACTAGTTCGAAAGTGATTTAAGTTACACTGTTTCCACTGACATTGATGTGTGTTGATTTGAACACATATTTTATTATTCATAATGTCAACTTTAAGTTTTAAAACATATAAAATTAATTTATTTGGAAATTAAATAATTTTTTCAATATAAAGTCTCTAGACGAACAATTGGAAAATATACGATATATTTACTTTTCAATTTCTGTCTGGAAATAAAATATGTTATTTCTATCATCATTGGTAATGAAATTTTACTTTTGCGATATATATATATATATATTATTGTTTAATTTTTTCAATTTTGTGTAGAATGAAAGTGGTTTAAGTCAGTGTATCCTCTGAAAGAAGTGGTTACATTGAGGTACCACTATAGATACCACTATCGCTATCAGTGGGTCCTACTAGTAACTTCTAAGACAACTGCAAAAAACGTGGAAATACTTTCGCTTTTCATACCGAAATATATTTATAATTTTATAGTACTGGGTGATTTTTTAGCTATTATCTTTTTGGCAACACTGGTTTAAACAGCTGACGCACGTTTCGTGTTTTGTTTCACTGTCAAACATCTTCAGTTTGGTCTATAATTTAACCATGAATCGTCTTACAAACGGACAACGCTTGCAAATTATTGAATTTTATTATCAAAATGCGTGCTCTGTTAAGAAAGTTCATCGCGCGCTTCTTCCATTTTATGGTCAGTTTAATCGACCCACTGAAGCGGCCATTCGGGCAGATAATAGGCAGAACTGTCGATTTTGCAGTGAATATCAGCCAGAAGCACTGCAAGAGCAACCAATGCATCCAGAAAAAGTCACAGTTTGGTGCGGTTTATGGGCTGGTGGCATCATTGGACCGTACTGCTTCAAAGATGATGCGAATCGTAACGTAACTGTGAATGATGAGCGCTACCGTGAGAAGATATCCAATTTTTTTCAATTGACGCATTGGAAGACAACATTGTGATACCGGCCGAAATGTTGGAAAGAGTATGCCAAAATTTGACTAAGCGGATGGACCATTTGAGGCGCAGTCAAGGTCAACATTTGCATGAAATAATCTTCAAACATTAAATTATATGGACCGTACTATCGATTCAAACAAAGATTCCATGAATTTTTCTGAATTTTATGTGCTTTTTGTGAAAAACTTTCCTATAGCTTTTAAAAAATCACCCTTTACAAATTTATTTTAACTTTATTTATTTTGTCCTGTATAAAAAACTACATTTATGCTGATAAATCAAAATTATCGGTCCATAAATCGATATAATCGACATAATTTGAAGAGATTTATCTCTTCACTCCAAATGCGATAAATTTACTTATAAATAGATGTTCATTGTGGCCCATCGCAATCAATTGAAGAACAAGTGTGTTAAGATTTGTGACCATTTAGTCGTTATCTTGCCTTTTTATGGACCCTCAATCTACCCTCCTATATCATTTGGGACGAAAAAAGTGTAACGTATTGAAGGGTTGACTTAAGACCCTAAGTATGTTTGGACCAAACCCATTTCACAACTTTTTAAGTTGTTTGAGCCGAGTCCGTCCGTCCGTCCTTCTCGACGGCTGGTGTACACGATAACTCTCGAAAGGAGTTAAGGTATCAATTCAAACCTTGCACATGGTAAATTTTTTACCAAACTTAGCTTAAGTTGGAAGATAGGCGAAATTGCCTCGCCCCCTTTGGTATCACCCACACACACTAGTCACATTTCTATTTTAAATTAAAACCAATTTAACTTGCACACGGATATTTGGAATCTGGTTTATTTTTGTATATGATAATGTTTTTATAATCACTTTATGTGTGTTAAATACGGCCATTCTAGTACCTCCCACACAAATCACCTGAAACTACGTAAAATTAAAGCTGTTTTAACTTCTATACAGATGATCGGAATACTGTGAAAATTGATATTTGGCAATGCTTTGATATAAGTTACATTCACCTGAATTATGAGTGATATTACCACACCCTTTCTGGTACGATTTTAACCAAATCGTATGCCATGATTTGGTTAAAATAAAACATCCATACGGATTGTCGAAATCAGTTGCATTTTGATATTTGAAAGTGTTTCTATAATCACTATAAACTAAAGGGTTTAGCCACGCCTCTCTAATATTTTTTAAAAATGTTGAAGTTGGGACCACGCGTCGCGAACCTTGTAGTTTATCTGGCCCTAAGTAAATTTTAAGTCCTCATACTTTCATACATATGAGACTGAGGGTATTATTTTTATAAATTATTAATCCTACTATTATATATTCATTATTAACCGTTAAAAAAACCTTCGACAAAAATTGGAATTTTAGTAAAAATTAGAAAAAATATCCAGAAAAAAATTAATATCGTTTTCCAGCTTAGAAAGCCCAACTACATCAGAAATTATACATGACCCTACGTAAACAATTATGTTGCATAGTGTAATTATCACGGTTAGAAGTGTTTAGGTTTAGGGTCAGTCCCCAATAAGTAGATAAGAAATCATCTTGACTGATGAGGCCCATTTCCACCTCGGTGGCTACGTCAGCAAGCAAAATTTTCGCATCTGGGGCTCGTAAAACCCAAGAGTTATTGTTGAGAAGCCTCTCCATTCTCATCGTGTGACTGTTTGCTGCGGTTTATGGTCCGGCGGGGTCATTGGACCTTACTTTTTCGAAAATGTGGTTGGATCAACAGTTACGGTGAATGGAATGGATTACAACAAGACGGCGCTACGTGCCACCCAAGCGACGAAACCATTGCTCTTTTACGGGAAAAGTTTCCGGACCGTGTTATCTCTCGAAGAGGTGATCACAATTGGCCACCGAGATCTTGTGATTTAATACCTTGCGACTTCTTCCTTTGGGGCCACGTGAAAGATGAGGTCTACGCCAACAGCCCAACGTCGATTCAAGACCTCAAAGATAGAATTCGTGAGGCTATCGAGGACATAGGGCAGCCACTTTGCGATTTGGTTATGGAAAATTTCATGAAATTTAATTATTATGAAATAAACACCCGATCATTTATCTCAAAAAATGGCTTTTTTCTTTGAATACCAAAATAACACCTTTTATTGGAAAACCCTGTATAAGTGTAATAGATGCTAAATTCAAACTAGTCATCTGGTCATTAATTGATGTTTAATTGGAAAGTTTTAAAAATAATTTTTTTATAAGCGTTAGTGTTTGACATGCTTCTAAAAATACGACTTGAGTGAAGTCCTGAAAATATACTGTTGAATAATATTGAAGAATGATGTTGTGGGAAAAAGAAAATTTGAGATGAATTTTGATCTTACCGATTACGTAGATCTCATTAATTGGGCCTATTGTTGAAAAGCCTTCCGGCCTCGACATGATAGATGTCACAACAACAGACCAATTGTACCAAATTACAAATTTAGCCCATGAACCAAAAAATCGAGATTATATTCCACAGATACAAAAATTACTGGCGTTTTAAACAGGATGTCTGATGAAAGTTGCTACAAAAATTTAATTTACATAATTGCATTCTATATGGCCTTGAGCCAGTTCAAATTCATGAATTATTTTATCTTTATTCATTTGAGTACTAATACACTTTTATTAAATCTTTTTAATGGTTTTAACAAGTAATAGAATTTAAATGACCTCCACACGCTCGGTGACGCATGTGTGACATCTTATCAACAAGTTATTCATTACTGCCCGTTGTGACTTTTTGATCTTTCCTCTCCTTTTGTTTGAAATATTACACAGTTTACAGCCATCATAATTACATTTAAGATGTATATATGCAAATAGAAATATTCCTCCCAATTTTATGTGATTTAGTTTTCCTAATGTTACAAACAACAAAGATAACTGATGATAACACTTCTAGCCCATCGCATGGTGTAGGGTATACAAACTATTTAAAACAATAACAAACATCCAATCACCAACACACACACACACCAACGAAGAGAGAAAAACTGAGTGACTCTTTAATAACAATAAATTTGTCGACATCGAAACTATAAAAATTATTCAAAAACTACAATCACTTTTTCTAAAATAGCAATGAATCGATGATATGTTTCTTAGTCATCAACGCATAATCAAATGAGGGGTGCAAAAAATTGACCAGATCATTTTGAGCCTTTACATGCAGTGCAATAAAACTGTGTTTAATTGCAATTTAACGCTTCAAAATAAAGTTGGCGAACGGTTCAAGTTCAATTCCGACCAAGGAAATGAAACGTATCTGTTTCTCTCTTTCATTTCACGCTTTCTGTGTCCGCATAAATCCAATTACCCGACAAGAGTTGCTTTGAGTTTTACTTCTTAAAACGAAATATCATTTATTCTGTAAGCGCCCAAGTGATTGATTTATTGTTAATGTTTCAATTTTTCCCTCCAGCGATTTTTCTTCTGAAGCGAATTTTATTTGTGTTCGATTTGCTATGCTCAGATGCAAGCAAATAAAAGTGTTTTTTATTTATTTTAATTTAATTGATTGCATATGATTTATCAATTTCCGTCACTGGCTTTTCATAACAATATCAAAAGCCAGTGACGGACAATCGAACATTGTGTGAACAACAACAACAACAGCAGCATCATCGTCATAACGCTGGTAATCAATTCAAAAGACTTAAGACACAAACGCGTTGATTAACATCGTCGCTACAACTTCATCGCTTCATCGCTCGCCGGCAACGACAGCGACAGCGACACAGCAGCCAACCAATGTTCTATGATGATTTATTAGCGTTTGAACGGTATTTTCTGATTTTGATTTTGAATTCGATTTGGAATTACCTTCTGCAGTGCATTTTAACGGAAGTTTCTTAAGTTTTTTTTTTTGCTGTCTTTGGCATCGTTTATGCAAATAATCCCCGCCACCCCGCCTACACAAGCCATTAAAGTTATTAGGTGTCGTATGTTATCGCTGCTGCTGCCGCTGCTGCTGCTAATTTAAGCATAAACTATCCAATATATTATTAACCAATTAAAAAGTGCCACAGCCATTAATAATTCGGAAACTCTCCTAGGATACCCCGATATAATGGATATAACAGACGTTAAATCGTTGCCAGTCATATAACTGTCGAAAATGTTATTTATGACTCAATTCGCGCAAACTCTGTTCGCCGGGGAGCCATGAAATATGCATGAAACATGTGCGGTCCAAGCGACAAGACACATTAATAATTTTGCACATCTGTTCGACAGATCCGTTGAAGTTAATCTGATGTGTTCTATCTGTCATAAGAAGAAGAAAAGAATCGCGTTAATGAAATCCCTTCAAGTCAAAGTAGTTGGGAATAGGACCTAGTCACTTTCAGTTAATAAAGGGTGATTTTTTAAGAGCTTGATAACTTTTTTTTTTAAAAAAACGCATAAAATTTGCAAAATCTCATCGGTTCTTTATTTGAAACGTTAGATTGGTCCATGACATTTACTTTTTGAAGATAATTTCATTTAAATGTTGACCGCGGCTGCGTCTTAGGTGGTCCATCCGCTTAGTCCAATTTTGGCATTTCCACGTTTTTGAGTAACAGAGACCCAATTGGTGCGAACGGCGACGAATCGAAAATTGGTGGTCATCATTAACACTGGCCGATACAGCTGCGATATTTTCTTCAGTTCGCACTCTACGTAAGCGTGTTGGTGGTTTAATGTCCAACAATGTAAATTTGGTGCGAAATTTAGTCACAATAGCCCGAATAGCCGCTTCAGTGGGTCGATTAAACTGACCATAAAATGGAAGCGCGCAATGAACTTTCTTAACAGAGCACGCATTTTGATAATAAAATTCAATAATTTGCAAGCGTTGTTCGTTTGTAAGACGATTCATGATGAAATGTCAAAGCATACTGAGCATCTTTCTCTTTGACACCATGTCTGAAATCCCACGTGATCTGTCAAATACTAATGCATGAAAATCCTAACCTCAAAAAAATCACTCTTTATAACATTAATGGATTTTATTCGTTTAGAAGCTGAACGCTGTAAGGGGCTTTGGAAACAGAAGGCAAGGATTTCCGATTCTCACTAACAACTTTGAAATCGTAATCCGGGTCTCTCGACTTGAAAATGTATATGCCCGCCTTTGCAAAAAAACATAAATGTTAGAAAAAATAGCTTTTTCCAAAAGGAAATCGCATTTTCTGGATAAAATTGCACTTTATGTTTTTTCAATATTAAAATTTTTTTCGTTAAAAACAAAAAAATTCTTCTGAGAATTTTCTTATAATTTTTGCTATACGATTTTTAAATATCAACCCGCCCTAATGTACATTAACACCAGTGATCCTTAGTGTCTAACAATATCCAATATTGTTGCCTTTTGTACATGAAGATTCAATGTGATGTTCGTTTAGTCAAACTGTCGGAAGAAACGTTCAAGTGTTTTTTTTAGAGTTTTTTACGTTCTTTCTTTTCACCTTAAGGCATTTTTTTTGAATTATTTTTATAAGGATGCTCATATAGTTGCATATAAATGTACCAAATAACGTTTTTCTTCCTTTTTCAGTTGTTAAATTTGAAAGTTAACTTTATGTGTTTTTTTACCATTCTGCCTTATTACAAGAGTTTCGTTGTTTGTATTATAGACATTTATAATTTATTGTTGATATCCTAAAATGACAGTGTGGTGTAAAAACCTATGAAGTAAACTTTAAAATTCAACAGCTCAACAAGGAAGAAAAACGTTATTTGGTGCACCTATAGAAACTATATGAGCATATTTTTAATAATTAAAAAAAGATGCAAAATGGTCTTGAGCCAAGGCAATATCCAAGTTAAAATCAAATATTGATTACAGACCAAAAAATACAAACGAAAAAACTAAAACAAATGAGCGTTGGCACGGCAGAAGTATTGCTGGGTAACTATACCTGCATATACACGCATGTACATATGCAACCCAATGAGATGCTTGTAAGATGGCATGTGTACTTTATTACTTGAAAAAACTTTTGGAAATCATGATTGTGGTAGTCTGCAGTCAGGTAATAAATGTCACCATGCCATTTGTAAATAAATTTGCATTCTATTAAATGTAGATGCAAAATGGTCTTGGGCCAGGACAATATCCCAGTTGAAATCAAATATTGATTACAGACCAAAAAAAATACAAACTAAAATAGTTAAAAAACAAATAAAAACGACGGAAAGGTCGGGCCGAACTTTATATACCCTCCACCATGGATTTCATTCCACATAGGTTGTCGGTTTTCGTAGAAGTGCAGTATTATTACAGGAAAATATATTTTTTTTTAAATAGCCAAACCAAAACAAATACAAATATTGAAAAAATAATTATATAAATAAATATAATATTTTAATTATTTCAAACCACGCTTATAAGGCAAGGCTACCAATACGTCAATTCAAAAACTAAATATTCTTATAGTTATATTTTCAATAAGTTTAAATACCATAAATATTGGTAGATAGTGGGTGCTACAGTTGGTTGTATTTCCATTCTATTTTAATTCCAAAAGTACAAATTTTGTAAATCCAGTATCAGACGAACGTAGTGCAAAATAACCAAACTTCATGATTCAACCAATTTGTTGCCGTAAAAGAAAAAGTACGAATTTGGAAAAAAAAACTTTTTATTTTGCGTGTCTATGCAGTCAGAGGAATGTATAAACAGAATTCCATGATTCCAGCTACGCCCATTTGGTTGGCACCATTTTAACCCCCTCAACGTTTCTACACAATTAGAATTTCATCATTCTAGCTGTAGTCGTTTAGTTGGTACTATTTTTATCACTCTGTACCATTGTATCCCTTGAAAGTACGAATTTCGAAAAAATCGTCTATTTTCCGTGTATACGCAGTCAAAGGAATGTATACTCCGAATTTCATGACTCTAGCTGCGATCATTTGATTGGTACTATTTTTATCCCCTTTTTTCATTTTAACCCCAAAAAGTACGAATTTCGAAAAATCTGTTTATTTCAAGTGTCTACACAGTCAGAGGAATGTATACACCGAATTTCATTATTCCAGGTGTAGCCGTTTGGTTGGTACCAGTTTTATCCCTCCGTACCCATTGTATCCCTTGAAAGTACGAATTTGGAAGAAAAACCTTTTATTTTTCAGGTCTACATAGTCAAAGGAATGCATACTCCGAATTTCATGACTCTAGCTGCGGTCATTTGGTTGGTACTATTTTTATTCCCCTTTTCTATTTTGACCCCAAAAAGTACGAATTTCGAAAAATCAGTTTATTTTCCGTGTCTACACAGTCAGAGGAATGTATACTCCGAATTTCATGACTCTAGCTGCGATCATTTGATCGGTACTATTTGTATCCCTTTTTTTCATTTTAACCCCAAAAAGTACGAATTTTGAAAAATCCGTGTATTTTACTTGCCTATGCATTCAGAGGAATGTATACACCGAATTTGAATATTCTATTCCCATTTTACCCCTTAAAAGTACTAATTTGGAAAAATACTTTTATATTATGTATCTACTCAATTAGAGGAATTTACACACCGAATTTCGTGTTTCTAGCTGTTGTCGTTTAATATGTACCATTTTTATCCCTTTTTTGCCCCATTTCACACCCTACAAATAAGAATCACTTTATGGTGCACTTTTTTGCTACATGGGGAATGCGCATACCAAATATAAACAGACATGTTCAAAAAACATGCTTAAATACGCTAAAATATTAGGGATTATTATGGGTATTTGTAGTCCTTGTGAGGGAAAATTTTTGCCCTTTGGGCCGATTTCGCCCCGTTTCAATCCCAACCGAACTACGGCTATAAGACGCATTTAAATTTTTCGTTTAGATGCTAGCGTGCTTTCAACAGACGAATTTTATGACGATCACGAATATATATACTTTATAGAGTCTCATGTCGATATTTCAATGTGTTACAAACGGAATGACAAATTTAGTATACCCCCATCTTGGAGGTGGAGGGTATAAATATTACAAGAAGATTACAAAATTTTAAATTTATTTTGAAATTCTAAAAAGGTGAAAATAAAAATTCTATATTTTTTTCGATGGCACCAAAGAACATAAAAAACTCTAAAAGAAAAATGTTATTTAAAAACTATATGAGTCATTCCATGTCAAGCAGACCTCGATAGATGCTAAGTTTGTATGCTTCGCATACAAATGTTTTATACGTATTTTGGAAAAATATATAATTTTAGTTAAAACCATTTTAAAATAATTTTTTTAAATATATATTTTTTTTAAAGAAAACATAATTTAGATGCATATAAGGTCCTAGTTAAATAATTCTTTATTTACGATAGGCCCCCCGGTAAGTCCTCTCCAAAATTGTCAATATGGTGATATTTATAACGTGGCTGCACACCACCAATATCTTGATTTCCGATCCATAACGACCTTCTCCAGATTTCACGACTATAGCTGCATTACTAAAATTGATATCCTTTTGTCACGAGCATCAAATTTCGAAAATTCAATTTTATTGCACTTCTACGTGTGCATAGGAACTTACATACCAAATTTCACGATTCTAGTTGCAATACTTTAGTTTGTACCATTTTTATCCCTTTTTGTCCCGCTCACACCTTAAAAGTACAAATTTCAAAAAATCAATTTTACTGCATTTCCACGTGGTCAGGGAATTTACATACCAAACTCTACGATTCTTGCTGTAATACTATATTTGGTACCATTTTCCAAACGTTGTCGGAGGAATATACACGCCGAATTTCACGATTTTAGCTACAATATATTAGTTGTTACCATTTTTATCCCGTTTTGTCACATCTCTGCGGTAAAAAAGAAAAAAACCCAAATTTTTTCCCATTTTGGGAATTTTGTAAAAAAAATGCCGAAACTAATTAGCTAACATTTTCCTTTTTTTCTACAAAATTACAAACTTTCCTAATGATATTTAAATTATTGTAGATTTTACGCCGAAGGCATCTATTTTCCTAAATAAGTCAACTTTTGCTTGCTTGTTTGCTTTATTGAATTCGATGTCCTTAATACAATATTTAAATGCGCTTAAGAGCTAACATTAGTCATTACTAACATACTTAAAGTATTTTTCTAGTACTATATATCTTAACGTTTATATTTTTTAGTTATACATACATATCACTTGTACTAAATCTATAATATATAAAAAAATTTACCCCAAAATACGTATTACTAAAAAGGGAATTACTCATCATTTTATTTTTATATAAAACTTAAATTAACACTTAACACTATCACTTTTAACTACTATTTACAATATAGGGCGAACCATTGTCTGTTCCAATTATTGGCATGTGTTGTATACGAGTAAGTCAACTTTTTGGGATTTCCCCCATTTTAGGAATTGTAAGATTTTTGTATGAAGCGAACTTTTGCCCCCCTTTCTTGAATGCTACAATTATAACCAGCCAAATTATATTTAAACACTAAAGTCAGACAATTATCAATTTTATTATATTTTTAGTTTGAAATTTCATTATTTTATTTAAATTTGTACACATCTAAAACATAAGCTAATCACAGTGTTGTGTTCTTTCTCCCATCCATTTTCTTAATATTATTGATGACTTTTTGGGTTCGTTCAAACAACACATTCTTAGTTGACATGTTCGTTCCATCATAGATTGTGGCTGCAAAAGATTGACCAATAACAGAAGGCGGCTGATAACTCACACACTTGGCCAGGATTTTCTGGTCATTTCCGAATGTGCTCGAAATTCTTAAATTTTTTGAATTGTGTACTTGGTTATAGAGAGTTAATCAGACGCTTTTGATATTTTTAACATAAATAACACTATGCAACAGGAGGTGATATTATTTTTCGGTAGGTGTTGTGGAGTAGAACCAGAATCAGCATTTGAAATTTCCCAGATATCCCTAAAATCTTCAGTTACGGGTAGAAAATCGGCTTTTCGTACTTTACCCTTTTAAGCCTATAACTCACGCTGAAAGAATTTTCCTTCATAATATTTATGACTCATAAAAGGGTTTCCATAAATTTAGTGAACTTTTTCTTAATATGTATGAAAAATTCATAAATAACATGAAATGTTTCATACAATTTTTTCATAAACATTTCATATTTCATAAAACAAAATTGTTAAATTAGTGAATTTTAGTTTCATAAAATCAAAGAAAGATTTCATAGTATTAAAGAAACAATTCTTAAATATTATGAAATATGTCATAAACCATAAAATATTTGTGTTATGAATTGTCTTCATAAATATAATGAAGGATTTCATAGTTTTTATGAAATCTTTCATAACTTACAACTACACTTTTAGTGTGTCGACTTTATTCGTTGAATGCTAGCAATTCTCATTTGTACTCTGTGATCTCTGACATAAGTATGAACCCTGATTTAGGTGAAAGACATATTCATTACAAAAACTCTCGCAATGGTGGTGTGTGTTGATTGGTTAGTCAACGAGTCAGACCTTTTTTTATTTTTGTGTTTATATTGTAAGTTTCATTATATACTATTTATGAAACTCTTTCATAAAATTAATGAAGTTTCTTCATAAAATCCATGAAAATTTTCGTAAATAATATTATGAAAAATAATGAACTTTTATGACAAAAGTTCATCGAATGTAGAACTCCATTTCATAGTTTGTAAGAAATGTTTCATAAATTCTATGACACTTTTCATACATTTTATGAAATGTTTTTTTTTGCGTTTTTTTAATGAAAATTTTCACTGAGGTTAAGACAAAATCATAAATATTATGAAGATAATTCTTGCAGTGTAGTTATTTTTACCCGATTTCCCAAATTGGGGAAAATGTGTTCTGGGAAATTTAAAATATAGATTCTTCTTCTATTCGACAATAACTACCGGAAAATGGATTTCTATTTCATTGCTTTGTGTAGTAGGGTCAATAAGAACTGCCGAAGACCATCTTTGTGAAGACTGCGGAGATGCCCTCTGTTCAGGCCAGCTTTATTTTGGGTGTTATGTATTTTTTCTGTGATTTGTAGATTACACTCTCAATAGAGTTTTCTGCATTTCTAACATTTTTAAACGGGAAAACTCGGTATGCAAATGCCGTTAATCCTGCTATTCTATTGCAGCAATCATATCCCAAAGATTCACATTAGTCAGATCATTGACTTAAGACTCATTTATATTTAAATGAATTGCACTCACAGACAGAACCCCCGTCGACATCATTCAAATTCATTGCGATTTCATTCACAATATATGCGGGGGGTCTTAAATGCTTCGTTTCGTTGACACGACTCTATCAAAATTAAGAGTGACAAAAAACCAGCCCCCCACCAATAAAAACCCCATTCATGTTTCATGGTTCGTAGAATGTTGTTTCAAACCACACCTCCGCCATGTCATCGAATCAAACTTGTTACGGACTGAGTGCCATTTCTTGTGTATATTGGTATAGCTTTGGTTCTAATAGAGTTAGTGCATAGATTTTATATATATCACGCACAACAATTTAAAAATAATTTATTGTTTTTTAATCAGACTTATTTCAGTTTTGAACAAGCATTGCCTTTATTTTTCTTTTCGTACCAGAACATGCGGAAATGCTCACATTCTGGAAATACACGTCGAACACCTTCAGACTACACTACACTAGTACGTTGACGTTTGCCAATCCAGTCGAGGTAAATTTTCGAAAAGGAAGAAGTGGGACAGGGTGACACATTTGATGGGTATGACACTGAGTATGAAATGTGGCATTAGGGCTTGGATAGTGCACGACTTTTCGATTTCGATACTCTAGACTCCCTAATTTTGTGAGGTTCGGGAAAAAAACATGAGCCAAAAAGGGGTGGTTTGGTTTTGGTAAGTGGGGGCTCACAGGGGAAAAAGGTGAAGGAAAAGGGGTAAAAATACAGAAATCGCCCCTGCGGGACCGACCCTCATTAATTTTCCCTTCATATACCCCCTATCACCACTCGTTAAGGGTCTCCCATACAAAAAATATTTTTTTATAAAATTTGTTCTCAATATATTTTCAACCCCCGCATTTCTCTGAGCATACCTACTTCCTCTCTACAGCCCTAAAGGTGGTCCCCATAAGAATATTTTACTTTTTATAATATTTGTTATTACATTAAGGTCTAAAATTACCCCGGTATCGCCCCTAGCTGGGTTAAATGTAATACTGACCTCCGTTAATTTTCCCTCCCCAACATTTTTTCCCAACAAACTTACTTCCTATCCCCACTCCGTAATGGGGCTCCCACACAAAAAACTTTATTTTATAAAAGGTTCTGCCACCACTCTAACTGCCCAAGGAGAACCCAAGGGGGTCAAATGTACGAACAATCCCTAATATTTTCTCAGAACGTACCTATCATCTATCTTCAACCCTTAAGGTGGACCCCACACATTTTTATACCCTACACCACTTCGTGGTCTAGGGTATTATAAGTTAGTTTCGCGCCAAATGTTTGTAACACCAAGAAATAATCGAGCTAGACCCACCTTAAAGTATACCGATCGGCTTAGAAGCACCAGCTGAGTCGATTTAACGATGTCTGTCTGTCCGTCCGTCTGCTGTCCATCTAAGCTTGTTCGCACTCTACAGGTCGCAATTGTTGTCCGATTGTCATGAAACTTGGCAGAAGTTATTTTTTCTGGCCAAGGACCATCGGTATTGAATTTGGAGGAAATCGGTTCAGATTTAGATATAGCCCCCATACAAATATCGCTCCCGATTTGACTTTTTCCGTCCTATAAAGCACATCTTGTACCCGATTTTCTTTAAATTTGGCACAACATCTTGTAATCCAACTAGAAACACTTATGCAAAAATTGGGTAAGATCGGTTCAGATTTAGATATAGCCCTCATACAAATGTCGCTCCCGATTTGATATTTTCCACTCTAGAAACCACATCTTGTACCCGATTTTCTTTAAATTTGGCACAACATCTTATAATCCAACTAGAAATACATATGCAAAAATTGGGTAAGATCGGTTCAGATTTAGATATAGCCCCCATACAAATGTCGCTCACGATTTGACATTTTCCGCTCTAGAAACCACATCTTGTACCCGATTTTCTTTAAATTTGGCACAACATCTTATAATACAACTAGAAACACCTATGCAGAAATTGGGTAAGATCGGTTCAGATTTAGATATAGCCCCCATACAAATGTCGCTCCCGATTTGACATTTTCCGCT
Organism: Polietes domitor; assembly: GCA_947397865.1. Taxonomy (NCBI): domain Eukaryota; kingdom Metazoa; phylum Arthropoda; class Insecta; order Diptera; family Muscidae; genus Polietes; species Polietes domitor. The sequence goes on from OX377621.1 coordinate 44,255,761, forward strand.
CTAGAAACCACATCTTGTACCAGATTTTCTTTAAAGTTGGCACAACATCTTATAATCCAACTAGAAACACCTATTCAGAAATTGGGTGAGATCGGTTCAGATTTAGATATAGCCCACATACAAATGTTGCTCCCGAATGTTTAACCGATTTTGGCCAAACTTTACGTATTATATTTCACCAATAAACATACATGGTGAAAGAGGGTCACATCGTTCCAGGTTTCATCCTTTCCGATTTAAAATTTTTTGTCATACACATACATTTTCAGGATGCAAAAATCCTTCCCGATTTCACTTTTTTTCCGAATTGAATTGCAATCAGAATTGTTTGGGTGATGCCCATATGCCCATTTGGTATAACCCAAATGGGGTCCATTCTGATATATTACAGCTCTAGAAACTACATCTTACATCGGAACTTGATATTTTTCAACTAGGAATACATACCGTGAATGAGAAATATATAAGCCCATGTTTTAGACCAGGCCCAGAATGTTGTTATAGGCTCCTTTTTGAAATGTCGGTCCTATTACTACTGTATAATTTGTATTTGTCTGTCGGATAATTGGATCAATTACCATATTATTTACCATATTCGTTAAATATGACTAAAGATGAATTTATAGTAACTTTATAAGTTATATGAACTACATAAAATTGCTCCCATGAAACACCTGGGTTTAGTAATCATAGCGAGGTACATACGCAGGGAGTGGTGTAGGGTATTATATAGTCGGCCCCGCCCGACTTTAGCCTTTCCTAACTTGTTTTTTATAATTTTTTTATGGCCCAAAACTTCTCCCTAGTCATACCTAGAAGGAAGACTGGTCGCCATAATTTTCTCTCCCCAACATTTCCCCCAAACATACCTGTCCCCTATCTCCATTCCATAATGGGCTCCCGTACAAAAAAACATTCTAAAAAAATGTGCTCCTACCGCTCTAACTGTCCCATGGAGGCCCCTAGTGGAGTCCAATTAATTACCAATCCCCAATATTTTTTAGCCCCAATATTTTCTCAGAACATTCCTACCCTCTATCAGCAACCCTTAAGGTGGTCCCCATACATTTCCTTTTTCTATATTTTTTATAAAAAAAATGCCCAAAACTGCCCCGCACTAAACCCTTCCCTTCTCAACATTTTCCCCAAACATACGTACCACTAATCACCACTCCTTAAGGGAGGCTCCCATAAAAAAGCAAACTTTGTATACAAGTTGCTCCCATCACTCTAGGGGAGTCAAATGTACCAAATGCTACGCCACAGCACATTGTTATAGTCATCTATTAACGCAACAGTTCTTTCTGTAGCGTCGTTGACAACACGATTTGGCAGTTTTTTTGGGCTTTTTATGTATTTTAACTAGGGTTTTTTATTTTTCAATTTCCCGGGATCCCGGGACAGCACGGGAAATCAATATATCGTTTATCATGAGTTATTATTATTATTTCAATTTATTGTTATTATTTCCAATGTAACATTTACATTTTATTAACGTGAGATGTGTGCGATTTTTTAACGGATATTCGGCAAGTGAGCTGTGCTTCTCATTCGTTTGTGAAAATCATTTACTTAAAGAGGTATGTTGTTGAAAAGTCGCTGCGAAGCCATCTGACGAAACCTTTCACAGGGTGGATAGTGGTAGTCTGCAGCCAAGTAATAAATGTCACCATGCCATTTGTAAATAAATTTTAAATATAAATGGGTTTGAGTCAGTAGAGTTTCCTAGTTCAGTAAAGTGAAAATGTATTTCACAACGAACCCGTTACAGAATTCATCTCAAACATCATGTTTCAAAATTAATTAAATGTTTGCAGTCCAAATTTGGAGGTGTATATTTGAATTAAGAGCAGACAATGCATTTATGACGTCATCAGATATTTCTAATTTTATTGGAAAACGTGGACGCGACGGAGAACGATTAAATAATATGTTTAAGTTGACAGTTCTTTCTCCTGTCGCTTTGGAAACTATAAATTCATTTTTAGACAGCAATCTCGACTTTTTTAATACAATATTGTTACTTGCGTTTTCTATAGCATTGTTTAAAATATTTTCAAACGACTGACATCATTCATTCCACGCCCAAAATCGACTTTTTCTGGGTTTTTAAATTTTTCATACGTAGTTTGACAGGCAAACCCCAAAAAAGTGAATTTTTGGAGTGAATATTTTGGAGTATTTTTCATCGAACTGCAATATTTGACATACCAAATTAAAATCGATATGAGCTAAATTATTGTACAACATTTTTATTGTGGAAATGATGGAAAAAATATGCGAAGAAATATTTAAAAATTTCTACCAAATTCCCGCACGAATTTCCCGGGATACGGAAAATGAAAAATATGTGAATTCGAATTATTCGTTATAAGAAAATCATGATTTTTTTAATTATTCGAACAAATATTTGACAAAAATTATTTGATTAATAGAATAAAATTTAATCGGTTGGATACCCTAATTTTTGCCACTTTTCCCTCACTTTTGAGCGCGATGAGCGCCCACTTACACCCACTCAACTTTTTTCAAAACTCGCAGAATAACGTTTCCAAAACGAACTCCTAAAATTCCCATACAATACTATCCCACCCCTATTGTGGCATTGATGTCTTCTCAGTAATATCTATATATATAAAAGAGTAGCTTTACTGACTGACTGACGTATCATTGACCAGCCCACAGACCAAACGGCTGAATTTTCAGGGTAGTTCTCAAATATGACGTAGACATCGACTAAGAAAGGGTTTTACGAAATTCGTACTTTTAGGGGGTAAAATGGGACAAAAAGGGTTAAACATCGAACCTTCGTCCTGACTAAACGGCAGTAGCTAGAAACATGAAATTCGGTGTGTTCCTTGCACTGACCATGCAGAAGAGCAACAAATAGGAATTTTTCGAAATTTGTACTTTTAAGAATTGCAGATAGAATCGTGAAAATCGGTATTTACATTTCTCTGACAACGTAGACTTGCAATATAAAATGATTTTTCAAAATTTATACTTATAAGGGGTGAGCGGGACAAAAAGGGATAAAAATGGTACCAACTAAATTGTATTGTAGCTAGAATCGTGAAATTTGGTATGTAAATTCCTCTGACCATGCGCGTTAAAATTGGATTTTTCAAAATTTGTACTTTTAAGGGATGCGAGGGACAATAAGGGATGATAATGGTACTAATTTAAGTATTGCAGCTATAGTCGCGAAATTTGGTGTGTAAATTCCTCTCACCACATAGAAGCGGATTATAAATGCATTTTGTACTTTTAAGGGTTGCGCGGGACAAAAAGGGATAAAAATGATACCAACTAAAGTATGCAGCTAGAATCTTCAAATTTGATGTGTAAGTTCTTCTGACCATGTAGAAGAGCAGTAAAATTGGATTTTTCGAAATTTGTACTTATAAGAAATGAGCGGGACAAAAAGGGATAAAAATAGTACCAACTAAATTATTATAGCAAGAATAGTGAAATTTGGTATGTAAATTCCTCTGACCATGTATAATCGCATTAAAATTGGATTTTTTAAAAATTGTATTTTAAAGGGTTACAATGGACATAAAGGGATAAAAATAGTACCAACTAAAATATTGCTGCTATAGTCGTGAAATTTGGTGCGTAAATTCCTCTGTCAAGGTATTAGCGCAAATCCTAATGGATTTTTCGAAATTTATACCTATAAGGTATGAGCGGGACAAAAAGGGACAAAAATAGTACCAACTAAAATATTACTGCTATAGTCGTGAAATTTGGTGCGTAAATTCCTCTGACAATGTAGACTTGCAACATAAATGGATTTTTCGAAATTTGTACTTTTAAGGGGAGAGCGGGACCAAAAAAGATAAAAAATGGTAATTAGGATTACAGCTAGAATCATGAAATTTAGTATGTAAATTCCTCTGACCATGTAGAAGCGCCATCAAAATGTATAATTTTCGAATAAAAGTCTCTGCGGTTGCAATTTTTTGTTAAAAGCTGGGTAGAAAATGAAAAAAAAAAATATATATATATACGAAGGGAGTTCAGCTAAAACAGTGCACATCGACTAGCAAATTCCATTGATTGTATATGAGTGCTATGTTTCCAATTTACTATTTTAGAAAAGAAAATAAAATAAATACTATTCTAAAACAGAGACGGACAAAACTAATGACAAATACCTGGCTTTTTCGCGTACGAAGCAGCGGGTACTGCTAGTCTGGTATGTGATGCTCAGTTTGATTTCCTGACTCTTAGAGCTTTTTAAGAAATATCCATTACAAATTCCCCATTAGGCAGAAAGGTTCATCTAGGTCCATTTACAGACATCCAGGCTAACATTTTATCTTAAATGCAATTTTATCTAAATTTTCAGCACGTCGCAGACCTAGCATGAAATTAGCGATCGGTATCCCATGTAATTAGAAAAAATAGTAAATTTTCTACATTTTTAAAAGTTATGTTTTACTTTCTTACTATTTCTTTGGATAATATAGGGTGGATCATGTAATGAGTTGAAAATGAGCTTCATCTGGAAACACGAAAATCTTCCTCGTAAATTTCCTACAGTTTGCGTAAAAGACTCACTATTTTGGAAGTAAGTTTTTAATATTTCTCAATTTTGTTCGTTATGTAAATGTCAAAAATAAACCTGAAAATAAAAAATGAATGTTATTCTACCTGTCAAAGTCAACGTAATCGGTAGTTCAAATTTTAATTTTTAAATGGCCCACTCTATATACCATTGGTGGATGGTAGAAAAAGGCAAAAGTTTTCTAAATTTGTAAAATGTCTGTTCCACTTTCTTACTATTTCTTTGGATAATATTTTTAATACGTTATGTCCGTAATTAAAAAAGATCAGTACCAAACATGGAGTTGTATGGTGTGATCTCTTCTCATCATGGAATTAGGCTATGTCGTAGGTTTTGAAGAGATGTTGCATTGGATTAGGCATTCAATACCTCACTACAACACAATATTTCTTCAATATTTGTGCGTAAACATTTCAGCTGTACCCCAACCAATAAAACCATCTGTAGGATGTTATTCAATCGTGTGCCGCTCACACTCATCATTTTTAGCTAAATTCATTACAATTTCATTCATAAACAAAGTCCTTCGTTTCAAAGCGATTTTTTTATTTTTGGTTTAATTTTGAAATAAAATTATAGTATTTTCAGCTCAGACACGAAGGTGGACAGATAACAGTTACTGCTTCCATATGTGGTGCACCCTCCGGAAAAAACACATTCATTATCATTTTGAAACATTTAATAACGGAAAGAAATCATTCATTCATTTATTTAGACAGACGCTCACTCATTTTTCATCAAATGTTGATTAACAAACTTTTAAATATGGCCAAATAAAGAATTGCTCTTGTTTGCCGTTGTTTTCCGTTTCATTTTTTGCGCTCGCCTCAAGTACTTCATCCCAGCACTCCATCCAAGTTTGAAATTAGATTTTCAATCAAGGTTAAATTTAACGATAAGTGCTCCAATATCAAACACACAAAAAAATCGATGATAATGATGAATGATTTATTGTCTTTAAAGTATCATCACAAATGAATCGATTGACGTCACAATGCAGACGTCATTAAATTTCAATTAGTCAGCACCATGGAGTGTTGTTCTGATAAATTAAATGAGACTGAATTGTTTACTTCCTACTTGTAGCAATTGGATTGAAGCCATCATTGTCTAGGCATTTCTATGAGGAGGAGGTATTTTCTGACATCATTGGAAATGTAGCCAAAGGTAATGCTCATATCAAATGGTTCTAAAGACTAAATTACTATCGATGGATAGTAGAGGAATCCTTGAGGCATTTGAGGATCAGACGTCAAACTGTTAAACAGAAATGAGAGCGGGTAGACACGGCCATTTCTATAAAATACGTGGATTATGGTGCGTTTTTGTCCACATTTTCTGGCGTAAAAAATGGACTGAAGTTATGATGATATCGCCTTTTGATGATCTAATAAATTTGCCAATTTTTAAGGGTGTGAAGATAAATTCGTAAGTTAAATACGTCCCACACCCACAAACCAATTTAGCTTGTGGAACGTATTTAAAAAATATTTTTTTTAATAAAAACACTAAAAATAATAAAAATAAAAGGAATTATGTAATTATTTTTTAACAATATTTTGCGTTCCAATTATTTGAATGCATCGAATCAGTCAAAAGTCCAAAAACTATACAAAATAGGCCATTTTAGCCCATGTATTGTTGTGACATTGAAGAGCCGATATCTCGAAAACTAGAATACATGAATCGGGTATTCCAAAGGAAATTATTTAGCCCTTGGTAAGTAGAACATTTTCCAACAAAGAGTTGGTCCAAATTCCGTTTGAGATCGGATATATATAGGTTTTTCAGATGTCGGGTATATATATGGAATTTTGATTGTCCGATATCTCGAAAACTAGAATACATGAATCGGGTATTCCAAAGGCAATTATTTAGCCCTTGGTAAGTAGAATATTTTCCAACAAAAAATTGGCCCAAATTCCGTTTGAGATCGGAGATATATAGGTTTTTCAGATGTCGTCCCTTCCAGTACATCCCACACAAATCACTCAAAACAACTGATGATCGGAATACTGTGAAATTTGATATTTAGCAACGCTTTTACAGTGGTGGAATATGCGCGGTATTGCCACACCCCTTCTGGTATCTCCCACACAAAGTGGCATAAACTTTGGTTACACTAAAATCGACTAACATCCATACGGGTGGGTAGTCATTTGCAATTTGATACTTTAAAATGTTTTTATAATCACTTTAAACCTAAATAATTTTTGTCTAATATCGTAGACGGGAAGCGGCACTATCCCTTTAGTGCCGTTGCAGTTGAAGGCGTTTTATATAAATGGATTTTTGTAATTGGTACCTTTAATGGGGTAGCGGGAGAAAAAGGTATACGTATGGTACCAAATAATTTTTTTACCTAAAATCGTGAAATTCAGTAGAGAACAGCTAGATCGTCTTCGAATTCAAAGACAAATACAAAATGGTGACAAAGTGAGCAGAAAAACACACATTCCAACAATTTATATAATAACTGATTATATTATAATGTTATAAATGTTTAAATAACTATTTCTCACGGAAAAATTTTCACATCTACCAGTTTCTATGCAAATTAGGCGGTATTTGCGTTAACTTGTCTCACAATAACCACTCTATATTTCTTGGTTTCGAAAATGATCAGTTTATTGATATTCATTTCAGCATAAATTGCGTTTAAAACTCTAGGTGCAACACCTTGCACCATTTGTATCTCATTTTGTCGCATTTCCCTCTTAAAAAACTAAATAAATTTCGAAAAATCTTTTTATGTTGCACGTCTACGTAGTCACATATCGATACAATTTTTGTAACAATTTTAAAGTCGTTTTTGTCCCTTGTCTCCCTTTAAAGTTCGAAAATTCTTTAAGCTTTGGGTCTACATAATTTGTAGATTTTATTTCATGATTTCAGCTTATTTTGTTGTGGCCGAATTTGTTTTTACTCTGCTTCAGATTGTGTGGAATTTAATAAATGTTACCTAATCGGAGATGGTGAAAGAGGAGGTTAGTGTGTAGCGTCTCCAATTCGAAGGAGATGATAATATGTCAAATATGTATTCCATCCTATTGATGGGGGGTTATAAAGCCTCATACAGTCGAGCACGGTTTAACATACACCGCACAGTGCTTCAGAGTCAAAATCCATCGGCCACAATTCAATAACTTTTGTTATAGTTTTGAGTTCTGTAAAAAATTGAAATTAGACAAGGGCCCAAGGAACATTTTGTGATATCAGCATTGGAAATCGTATATACTTTAGAAATTAGCCCAAAGTTGGCAACTTTTCGTATTTTTTCGATTTTAAATAAAAAAAAAATTAATTTTTGTGTTTCTACCATATTACGTATTTGTTCATAATGCGCAGAAAAAAATATTTTTTTCGTTTTACGGATATTCACATTTTGATAATTGAAAAAACGTAATTTCTTTTTTCGACTTTGGTGATCTCTCATTTTAAGAAATTTTGCACTCGAATTTGTTTTATTAGAAATTGTGGTTTCTTAGCTTTGTTTGTGCTAAATAAAGTTTGTTTCTAATAAGTACTTAAAAAAAACATTTAAAAAAATATGAATTTAGGCCTACATAACGTTCTTCCTTTGAAAGCCTGTCAAGAAAAAAATACATAGAAAGGTTGAAGAGATACCCGTTTTTACAGGGTAACTTTTGCACCCTTGGATGATAGGATACATTCACTCCTACATCAACTCCAAAACGCGAAACACTCATTAACTTTTCCCATTGACTTTTGAAAAGAAAGTACGCAGCTAAAAAGAGAAGCAAGTTTCCTGTATTTGTTTTCATTCATTTTTTTTTTATTATTTTATTATTTTTTTTTATTTTAGTTTTTTCGTTTGTATTTTTTTGGTCTGTAATCAATATTTGATTTGAACTGGGATATTGTCCTGGCTCAAGACCATTTTGCATCTATATTTAATAGAATGCAAATTTATTTACAAATGGCATGGTGACATTTATTACTTGGCTGCAGACTACCACTATCATGATTTCCACCCTGTCTAAAGGTTTCATTCAGGTGGCTTCGCAGCGACTTTTCAACATCAAACCCGGCCTCTATAAGGAGATGATTTTCACAAACGAACGAGAATCACAACTCACTTGCCGAATTTGCGTTTAAAAAATCGCACCAAGTAATAAAGTACGCATGCCATCTTACAAGCATCTCATTGAGTTGCATATGTAAGTATGTGTATGTGCAGGTATAGTTACCCAGCAATACTTCTGCCGTGCCAACGCTCATTTGTTTTAGTTTTTTCGTTTGTATTTTTTTGGTATGTAATCAATATTTGATTTGAACTGGGATATTGTCCTGGCTCAAGACCATTTTGCATCTATATTTAATAGAATGCAAATTTTTGTATTTGAGCCATTTGGTATTGAGCCAGGACAATATCCCAGTTCAAATCAAATATTGATTACAGACCAAAAAAATACAAACGAAAAAACTAAAAAACTAAACTAAAGCATTAAGATCTCCCACAAAAAATAATCCTCATAAGATTCCACAAAATAGTTCTGACAATAAGAATTCTCTCAGACATTAACTTACAACACTTTTTACACTTATTACAATGCTCCACTTGACCAAAAAATGAAAACTTTGACCCAATGTAAAAAGAAACTCAGACCAGCTGGACTACAAGTTTATTCTGCAAAAATTCTCTACACAACATGCCCGTTCAGAATTATATGGTCTCCACTGTTCGACTGCATTTTTGGAACAGAGCCTAGAGCCGATTTCAAAATCTGAAAAGGTGTAAAATACTAACCTTATTGTGAAGACTACAAGAGTCAAATGCAAAAGCAGTACTACACTACCGCTATTTAGCATTTTATAAAATATAGATGCAAAATGGTTTTGCTCTACGACCCAATATCCCAGTTGAAATCAAATAACAAAAAATTCTAACTTGTCGAGTTAAGTTTATTTGCGTAAGACGGGTGGTCCTGGTGGGCTAAGACACCCCTAAACAAATTTTAATTATATTAGAGCCGGGATAAGAAGCTGCTAAAACATTAATAAAAATTTAATTTTTTTGTTAGTGGTATGTATGGTTGACCTTTTGATGTGTTGCGTTTTGTCTTTTGTTCGGCTTGAGGTCAGTTTTTTCAAATAATAAAACAAAAATTACTATTTTATTATTTCCTTGTTTTTTATTTCCCAATATTTCGACCAACTTCGTTGGTCATCTTCAGGGGTCTAGTACAAAAACACAAATTATTCAATTACAAGTTACAGGCATTAACAATCAAAAAATATCACAATATTTATATTTACATTTTTAAAAAAGTTTTTCACAATAGGAAAATTCTCCTGCCACTCTCTGCAAGCTTTTGTCAACTACTGTCTAATTTGTCGTCTATGTTTTTCCACCGTGTTCCTATATATTTGAGCACAACCGTCTGTGTCTCTCTTATAATTAAGCCTTTTTCCAGGGAAGACGTCAATTATATTTAGCATTTCCAATGTGTATTTCCTTGTATAATTATTCTCTTTCGCTAATATTTCGATGTCATTAAAGTTTGGTTTATGTCCCGTCAAGGTACAGTGGGCTGCAAGGGCAGTTTTTGGCTCGATGGGTTTGTCAAGAGATTTGTGTTCGGTTTTATGTGATGAATGTCTGGTTTTCAATTTATTTTTCGTAGTGCCGACGTATACCTTCTGGCATATGTCGGACTTGTCACCATTGCATTTTATCTTGTACACGACGTTTGGTTTCTTGATTTTTGATTTTGTCCTACTAAATAGTTGGTTGACGGTCCTGTGTGTTTTATATGCCAACTCCAATTTTTCCTTGTCGTAAATATTAGCATGTTTTAGTCATTCGGATAGTCCTGGAATATATGTTGTGGATTTATAAATTTTGCTTGGTCTTTCGTCATTTTTGTTAAGTTTTTCTTCCGTCGTTCGCTTGATTAGATTATTTATTTTTTTTTTTTTGATCTAAATAAAAAAATATGTTTTCACTTTGTCGCCAACTGCAATACAAATATTTGTATCAAAACAAATTTTCAAAAAATATTTTGTGTTAATAATAAATTGGACTTACACTGGCTAAGTCCAGGCTAAGTCAGAAATTTTTAACATAAAATTATTTTTTCAAAATTTGTTTTCATACTCACATTGATTGATATTGCTGTGGGCGGAAATTTTAAAAAATATTTTTATTTTGAGTGACATTTTAATATTTGGTTTAGATTTTTATTAACGCAGCTTAGTTATCCAGTCCGTGCGGCTATATATCTTTTGGTTTGTAACAAAAATGAAAATGGGCCCCCCCATAGACTATAGACGTCAGAAGAATATCCCTCCTACGCCATTGGTTATGTTATCATGCTTATTACGTTTATTTGTATACACTTCATGAGAGTAGTATGTCTTTGTGCATTTGTTTGTAACACCCATTGTTAATTACCGATCGACTTAGAATCTTTTCAAAATTGACGAAACATCTTATATTTCCACTGGAAACATGAAATGGGTCAGATCGCTTCAGATTTTTATATAGCTCTCATACAAATTTCGCTCCATATTTGACTTTTTTCCGCTCTAGAAACCACATATTTTATCAGATTGTTTTCAAATTTGGCAAAACATCTTATATTTAAACTAGGAATACTTGTGGTGAAAATAGGTCAGATCGGTTCAGATTTTTACAGAGTTTTCCAACAAGAGGTGTTATTTTGAATTACCCGGTATTTCGGTAGCTGTTACTTTTAAAGCTTTTATTCTTTGACATTTGACGCTTCAACAATGCAAAATTCACGAATGAAAATGTTCCGGAATTCCATCGAAAAATCATCTTGACTGATGAGGCCCATTTCCACCTCGGAGGCTACGTTAACAAGCAAAATTGTCGCATCTGGGGCTCGGAAAACCCAAGAGTTATTTTTGAGAAACCACTTTGAGATTTGGTTATGGGAGCGTGGTCGTGGTGGCCATTTGGGTGATGTTGTTTTTCATTATTAACGGCATACCTTCCTCTTTATTATGAAATATACATCCGATAATTTATCTCAAGAAATTACATTTTTCTTCGAATAACAAAATAACAGCTCTTGTTGGAAAACTCCCGAGTTGACCTTTTCCATTCTATAAACCACATGTTTTAACAGATCTTCTTCAAATCTTGCAAAATATCTTATATTTCAACTAGAAACACCCATGGTCAAAATGGGTCAGATCGTTTCAGATTTATATATAGCTCCCATACAAATTTCGCACCCGGCTTAACTTTTTCCGCCCCAGAAACCATGTATCTTCACCGAATTTCTTCAAATCGAGCATAACACGTTATACTTGCACTAAAAGAACCTATTGTGAAAGTGAATCACTTCATTCCATGTTTGGATATAGCCCCGATACAAATATTCTCCTCGATTTGACAAATTGGTTCAGGTCATATTAGCCCATGATTAGGAAACATAAAAACATCCTACCCGTTTTCACTTTGTTATAAAATTGAATTCGGAGAGAAAGTTGAGTGTATCATATAGTCGGCCCGCCCGACTTTAGCCTTTCCTTACTTGTTATTACATACAGTATTTCAAATAGGAAGTGGATCCCTTTATTTCCATAATTGTATCAACACGCCTTAAGTGAGATCAAGAAAAGCAAAATTTTGGTCTGACTTTTGATGGTTCATACAACATTCATCACTGACTGTAATACAACGAAATGCAAAGATTTTTTCTTCCATCAAAGTCCTTAATATATCGAGAATACATAGAATAAGTGAAGCTGAAGGTTTAACGTAGTCAGTTCAACTGACTACGTTGACTACGTTTTTTTGACGTGTCAAATTCAATTTAAAGATCACAATCAATCAATTACAGGGCGTAACCGAGAAGTTCGCCATAAGGCCAAGAGATGATGCAATCACTCCTTCAATTAGCCACCAAAAAAGGAGTACTTAATTTGACGTCTGTGATTAATTCAAATTTTTAACGGAACATTTATATTTCGATAAACTTTATATTTTCTTTAGTCTTTAGACTTCATTTCTGTTCGCTTAGAACGTGAGAACTGCTTTCCGCCTAATGATGTTTGCAATGCATTATGATACGGGATTTAGTCACAGAACGATGGCAACAAAAGATTTGCGTTTTGAGATTTATTAAATTGAATAAGATTTGATCAATTTAACCAATCATATACGAGAGGAGGGAAGAACACACTCGTGCATAATTTGCATTAATATATATAATCGATTTTGAAAAGTTGATTTCAAATTATCAACACACGCGCACTCACATACAAACAATCCGACAAAAACATATTTAGTTATTGAATATCAAGATTGTATGTATTTTATTTATTTATACAGACAGACAAATATAACGCCATCGAAATATGGCAGCAACATATCTCTTTTAATTACAAATTAATTTTATGCCCGGAAGCAATAAATAGATGTTCTTCTAAACTTAATGAGCCCTCGTGTATGTGTATACTAGGCTGGGTCGCGGTCTATACAAATGGAAAACAAATTTCCAGTCACCCCACGAAATGCGCATTGCAAATATCAACTAAATAAAGAGTGATTTTTTTGAGGTTAGGATTTTCATGCATTAGTATTTGACAGATCACGTGGGATTTCAGACATGGTGTCAAAGAGAAAGATGCTCAGTATGCTTTGACATTTCATCATGAATCGTCTTACAAACGAACAACGCTTGCAAATTATTGAATTTTATTATCAAAATGCGTGCTCTGTTAAGAAAGTTCATTGCGCGCTTCCATTTTATGGTCAGTTTAATCGACCCACTGAAGCGGCTATTCGGGCTATTGTGACTAAATTTCGCACCAAATTTACATTGTTGGACATTAAACCACCAACACGCTTACGTAGAGTGCGAACTGAAGAAAATATCGCAGCTGTATCGGCCAGTGTTAATGATGACCACCAATTTTCGATTCGTCGCCGTTCGCACCAATTGGGTCTCTGTTACTCAAAAACGTGGAAATGCCAAAATTGGACTAAGCGGATGGACCACCTAAGACGCAGCCGCGGTCAACATTTAAATGAAATTATCTTCAAAAAGTAAATGTCATGGACCAATCTAACGTTTCAAATAAAGAACCGATGAGATTTTGCAAATTTTATGCGTTTTTTTTTAAAAAAAAGTTATCAAGCTCTTAAAAAATCACCCTTTACAAGCTAATATGTTCAAAAACATGCTGAAATACTCTAAATAAAATACTCTAAATATTATGGGTATTTTCAGTCCTTGTGAGGGAAAAATTTTTCCCTCTGGGCCGATTTCGTCCACTTTCAATCCCAACCGATCTACAACCATAAGACATATTTAGGAAGAATTTGAACCTCCTAGCTTATTTCGTTCGGCCGCTATCGTGCTTTCAACAGACAGACAGACGGACATGGCTATATCGTCTTAGAATTTTACCACGACCCAGAATATGTATACTTTATGGGGTCTCCGATGAATATTTCAAGGTGTTACAAACGGAATGACAAAGTGAATATACCCCAATCCTGGAGGTGGAGGGTATAAAAAGTGAATATACCCCCATCCTGGAGGTGGAGGGTATAAAAATACACGAGAAAAACATGATTTTTAGAGGTGTTTCCAGGAGCGTTTAGCTCACAGATGGCTTGACCCAGTGACGAAATATTTTGTAGATCATAATTAAACAATCCAATCTTCATTTCTGGGGGATGACCGCTGCAATTTATTTTCGTGACCCATTTTTGTCAAATTATTATTATAATCAAACTTAAAGCTCTTTAAATATAAATTTTGATTCTTGTCTTAGAGTAACTTATTGGTCGAATTATTGGACCTTTATAGTAATTTTTGTGATTTTGATAGTGGCAACTGAAAAAATATATAGCGGCAGTATCTACCTTTCGAATAATGCCTAAATGATGAACATCGGAATTAAATTGGAGCCGCACAGTGGAATATTTTCATACAAAAAATTAGAAGAAATAGAGCTAGGACCTGGAAATTTCGCAACCATCGTCAAATTAGCTCAAAAACAATTTTCGGTTTAAATCCGCCCACACACACGCCCACCTCCCATGTTAGTTAAAATGAAAAAACGTCATAAATTTCTTCTTTTAATATATATGTGAATACAAATCATTACCAGTAATTTCATTTGAGTCCACAATTAAATGAACATTTTCAGTGCCACGCCCACATACATTTTTTGGTTTTTTATGATTTTCGAAATTTTTTTATAAAAATTATTTTATTTTTTAATCGATGAAAACACGGCTATTATAGCTCTATATTCAACTTAAGATTAATATCGACCCAATTTTTATATGTGCTCCCATGCCATAAAACCTTACATCCCTAAAGTATGCTTTAAATAAATTTTTCAAAATACATTAACAGAGAACACCGAAGAAAGTATTGCTTAATTTTTGGCTTAGAAGGTTTTACCATTTTAGTAATTAAATCTTTGTTGGCAGCTATAATCAGATTACTCTTTTTAAAATGAATAAAGAAGACAATAGTTTAACAATATTTGTAAATGCCGAGGCATTGGTCAGCCTCGCGAATATAGTTTTATACCGTAGAAAATTAGCAATACTGAATAAATACAACCTTTAGGTAAACCACTGTCTGAAAAGGAAAGCAAAAACGTATTTACACTTTTTTAAATGTAAAATAACATCTCTAGAGGTCCTATTTTCTACGAACTAAATGAAATTTTGAGTACGTTGCATGCTTTCCGAGATACAAAATAATCTCTCTCAGGATGAAATTATTTTAACATTTATGAACTTTAAATGCATCCACAGATAACTGCGATATTGACAAAATCTTTTAGAATATGCTTAATGGGAATGTTCTTTGCAAAATTCTATCAGTCAAGTTGAGATTTGGGCGCATGAAATTTGGGAGTTTTTGCCGCTGATAATACACTGTGCGCCGGAGCGCTCATTTTTGTAAAAAGAATTTAAAGTTTTTGGCTCAGAAAATACATCTCCTGTATTAAATTATTTTACAAACAAGGAGTAGTAACGACATTTTTCGTCCCATATTCATCATTTATTAATTCCTTCTATTTTTATATAACACCTCTTACAAAATGTTTCCAAGAAATATGAGTTTTTAGCTGTTAGCCTTGAAAACCCCCAATATTCAATATAAACGACCAATGAGGTACTCTAGGATTTTTATTTAAAGTGCTCCCAAGGGTCTATTAATTAAAAAAAAATGAAAAAAATTACATGGCAAAAATATGATTTTTAGAGGTGTTTTCAAGAGCGTTTAGCTCACAGATGGCTAAACCCAGTGACAAAATATTTTGCAGATCATCATTAAACAATCCAATCTTCATTTCTGGGGGGTGGTGATCGCTGCAATTTTTTTAGTGACCCACTCTAGTGTACCTTAAATATAAATCTTGATTCTTGTCTTAGAGTAACATATTGGTCGAATTATTGGACTTTATATAGCAATTTTTTGCGTTTTTTCATAGTGACAACTGAAAAAATTTCGTATTTTGTCTTAGTATTTTATAAAAAATAAATAGGGGCAGTCAGTACCTTTCGAATGATGCCAAAATGATGAACATCGGAAGAAAAATATGCCGCAGTGCTAATTTTTGTAAAAAGAATTTGAAATTTTCGTCTCTGAAAATCCATCTCCTGTATTAAATTATTTTACAAACAAGGAGTCAGTAACGTCATTTTTTGCCCGATATTCATCATTTACGTATGATTCGAAAGGTATTAATTCTTTCTATTTATTTTTCATAACACCTCTTACAAAATGTTTCTATGAATTTTGCGTTTTTAGCTGTCACCTTGAAAAACCACAAAAATCAGTATAAACGACCAATAATACGAACAATGAGTTATTCTAGGACAAGAATAACAATTATTATTTAAAGTGCTCCCAAGGGTCTATTACCTCAGACAAAAATTTGAACAAAAACGCATCATAAACAAGTAAAGCGAACTTTATATTATATTTTTGTAGAAGTGCAGTGGCATTACATGAAAATGTTTGATATAGCCAAACCAAAACAACTAAACATATTGAAAAAATAATTTTATAAATAAATATAACTTTTTAGATATTTTAGACGATTCTTATAAGGCAAGGTTAACAATATGTTTATAAAGGGTGATTTTTTAAGAGCTTGATAACTTTTTTTTTTAAAAAAACGCATAAAATTTGCAAAATCTCATCGGTTCTTTATTTGAAACGTTAGATTGGTCCATGACATTTACTTTTTGAAGATAATTTCATTTAAATGTTGACCGCGGCTGCGTCTTCGGAAAGTCCAATTTTGGGCAACTTTTTCGAGCATTTCGGCCGGAATAGCCCGAATTTCTTCGGAAATGTTGTCTTCCAAAGCTGGAATAGTTGCTGGCTTATTTCTGTAGACTTTAGACTTGACGTAGCCCCACAAAAAATAGTCTAAAGGCGTCAAATCGAATGATCTTGGTGGCCAACTTACCGGTCCATTTCTTGAGATGAATTGTTCTCCGAAGTTTTCCCTCAAAATGGCCATAGAATCGCGAGCTGTGTGGCATGTAGCGCCATCTTGTTGAAACCACATGTCAACCAAGTTCAGTTCTTCCATTTTTGGCAACAAAAAGTTTGTTAGCATCGAACGATAGCGATCGCCATTCACCGTAACGTTGCGTCCAACAGCATCTTTGAAAAAATACGGTCCAATGATTCCACCAGCGTACAAACCACACCAAACAGTGCATTTTTCGGGATGCATGGGCAGTTCTTGAACGGCTTCTGGTTGCTCTTCACTCCAAATGCGGCAATTTTGTTTATTTACGTAGCCATTCAACCAGAAATGAGCCTCATCGCTGAACAAAATTTGTCGATAAAAAATTTCGAACCGAACACTGATTTTGGTAATAAAATTCAATGATTTGCAAGCGTTGCTCGTTAGTAAGTCTATTCATGATGAAATGTCAAAGCATACTGAGCATCTTTCTCTTTGACACCATGTCTGAAATCCCACGTGATCTGTCAAATACTAATGCATGAAAATCCTAACCGTATTAATACTTCAAGTCAATAAAAAAGTAAATATAAGGCAGAAATCTTAAAAAAAGGCTTAAATACAATAAATATTGGAGGATTATGGAGGCATTTTCAGCTACAATCATTTGGTTATTTGTATTTCCATCCTATTTTAATTCCAAAAGTACTAATTTTGATAATACATTATCTCCCACCTACACAATGCAAGATAAGCTAACTTCATGATTCTACCAATTTTTGCCGTAAAAGTACGAATTTGGAAAAATCTTTTTATTTTTTCGAGTCTATGCAGTCAGAGGAATCTATGTACCGCATTCCATAATTCTCCGGTCATTTGGTTGGTACCATTTTTATTCCATTTTACCACCCCCTTAAAAGTACGACTTTCAAAAATCTCTTTATTTTGCATGAGCAATTAGAGGGATATACACACCGAATTTCATCATTCTACACCATTTTCAAGTGTAATCCAAAAGACACCATTTGAAATTCAAAAATTCCATTTGAAATTCAAAAACTATCAATTGAAATTCAAAAAATATCATTTGAAATTCAAAACTCGTCATTTATAATTCAAAATACACCATTTGAAATTCAAATGTTTTCATTTGAGTTTTGAATTACAAATGAAGAGTTTTGAATTTCAATTGATGTGTTTTGAATTTCAAATGATGTCTTTTGCATTTCAAATGATGTCTTTTGAATTTCAAATGTTGTCTTTTGAATTACAAATGACGAGTTTTGAATTTCAATTGACATTTTTTGAATTTCAAATGGAATTTTTGAATTTCTAGATATATTTTTTGAATTGCAAATGGAATGTTTGAATTTCAACTGGTGTCTTTTGAATTTCAAGTGATGTGTTTTGAATTACAATTGAAAAAGGTGTAGATGCAGCCGTTTAGTGGATACCATTTTTATCGCTCTGTTCCCATTGTATCCCTAGAAAGTACTAGTTTGAAAAAACTTTTATTTTTGTGTCTATGAAGTCAGAGGAATGTGATGTCCGACTTTCATAACTGTACCTGCCGCCTTTTGTTTGGTACTATTTTTATCCCGTTTTTTTTCATTTTACCCCCAAAAAGTACGAATCCCTTTTGTTTACGTGTCTACTCGATCAGAGGAATGTATATGTTTAGACGCGTTAGAGGTGGTAGATGGGGTTATCTAATTTACCTTTCCCTCTTAGAATAATAACACTGTGTATTTTCTGTAAACGTTATAACTAATGTTCCGTGTAGGGTATTTTATTGACACGTGTGTATGTATGTGTTACAATGTAAGTGTTGGGTTTAATATGTATTGAACTTATGTTGTGTGATTTAATAATTCATTTGTTGAGTTACGTTACAAGTAAACTTTAGTTTAAGTAGGTATGTTTCACTGTGGTATATAATGTGTGTTGTGAGGATCACTATGTAGGTTGGGTAAAAGTTGTTCTCATTCGTATCCACTTATATGTTGAGTATGGATTGTTCGAGGAACTTTTTATGGCTGCTGTTGACGTGTGTTGATGTTTTATGTTGTTCTCGTGATGGGTATGTAGATCGCACTGCCTGCTCTTTTAGTGTTAGGTTGACAACTGAACTAAGCACACATAGAGAGAAGGGGGAGAGCCAAGTCGATCTTACAATTGCACGGACATGGAGATAGACGCTAGGAGAGAAAGGATGCCACCCAGCAAACATTCTGTGTTCGCATGAACAGTATACATCGAATTTCATTATTCTAGCTGCAGCCATTCGGTTAGTACCACTTTTATCCCTCTATTCCCATTTACCACTTAAAAGTACGAATTTGGAAAAAATACTTTTATATTATGTGATATGTACCATTTTTATCCCTTTTTGCCCCATTTCACCCCCAGCAAATAAGAATAACTTTATGGTGCATGTTTTTACTATCGGGGGAATGCACATACAAATATTAATCAAATAGAAACGGACATATTCAAAAAATATGCTTAAATAGTCGAAATATTAGGGGCGTTTTCCGTACTTGTGAGGAACAATTTCCCTCTGGACCAATTTCGACAACATTCAATCCCAAACGATCTACAACTATAATACACATTTATGTCAAACTTCAATTTTAATTTTGTTTAGATGCAAGCGTGCTTTCAACAGACGGACGGATCGTTTTAGAATTTTATGACGATCAATAATATATATACTTTATAGGGTCTCAGGTCGATATTTCAAGGTGTTACAAACGGAATGACAAAGTTAGTGTACCCCCATCCTAGAGGTGGAGGGTATACAAAATTACACAGGAAAAATATTATTTTTAGAGGTGTTTCAGGTGCGTGTAGCTCAGTGACGAAATATTTTGCCGATCGTCATTAAACAATCCAATCTTCATTTCTGAGGGTTGGTGACCGCTGTAATTTATTTTCGTGACCCACTCTAGTGTATACAACACAGTGTTGTGTGTGCTCTGAGAGTCTTTTAAATTAAGAGTTTTTTCTCACTTCGAAATGGAGAGAAAAAAATAGATCAGTTTTAGGTTTCGAAAACACACATACACAGCCTAAATAACTTCTTAAAAGTGACTCCCTTCCCTCGAATCCCAGACTCATTCAGAAATTCCTGGGAATCTCTAGCACAGCTTTGAAGCCTATGCATCGTCTTCTGCTTTCTGCTTCATAATTGTTATTACAACTCTACACGTTTGGACTCACTGTGCGGTGAGTTTGTTGCCTGAAATGCAGGCTGATCTTGTCGACTGAGATAAACCGACTTCAATGAATTTGGTACTCAATTTGATGGCCCTCTTAATCATGGATCAGGGAAATATAAACCAAACTACCTGTTTCATGAACTCCCATCCATGAATTAGCTGTCAAATTGTATGATTTAGAGGTGAACATAAAAACATGGATGTTATGATTATTGACATTTAATAATACCTACAAAATAAAAACAAAGAAAAAATAAGAACAAAAGTCCATAGTCATGATATATAAAATCACCATAAATTTGTACGTTTTTATTTCACATGATTGTTGTATTTGGCAGTTTGGTTTTTTTCTAAGAGCGAGAATTCCAAAGCCATACGGAGGAATGATTAATATGATAACACTCCTTTTGGCATTTTGCATCGAATGGCATCAAACAAACAAATGCCATTAAGAATGACAATTCAGTATACACAATACGTTAGCAATGGGCCAACAATTAAGTTTAGAATATTTTGATTGTCTCGAATATCGATGTGATTATTCGTTTATTGAGCAAAAAAAAAAACAAACGACTAGCCACAAATGTTGATATCGTGATTTAGATTATGTTGTTTTGAGTCTTTCTTGTTTTTTGTTCTGCCGCTTTTATTTTTTACGATTCATTTTATTATGTGATTATCCAAATATTTCTGAAACAATATTTTATCAAAAAGCGTAAAAAAACGGAACAAATTATTGTATTCATAACGACCTCCTTTCGCTTTCCGATCAACGACGGCCCATTAATTCTCTAGGTCATCGCTGAATTGCCACCAACACTCCTACAGTGTTGTTGGGAAATTATTGCACTGGCTGGCCGGGTTAGGGATGCTAGTTTTGGAGATTATCTCTAGAGCGGAACACAATAAATTTAATTATAATTTATGGACAAGTGGTTTTCGGGTGTAGCTATTTGCACAGCCTCTGCATTATGATGCTGAATATTTGTTTCGATAAATCTTGTTCAGATATTAACATATCATGTTTCAGGTGCTCTTTAAAATTTAATGCTGGAGCCAAACATCAGTTATAGTTGGGCACTCGGCAAAAATTTGTTTTCCTCTTAAACGATTTCGCTTAATTTGATTGTTTTAACTTACTTCCTAGCTCGTTTCGTTTGCTTACTACCTAGATGCCATTTGTCCAGCAGATTTAAGGTGTTACACCAGCCTGAATTTTTATTGTGAGGCAATTATAAAACATAGGCAAAAACTTTTGATGTATATGTAGGCATGATACTATGGGCAATATAAAAAAAAACAATTCAAAAGGCATTAAATTCGGCCGGGCTGAATCTTGGATTGCATTCCTCAGTTTAACCGCCAGAATAGAGGCTGTCGGCTTCATGTATAAGTGCAATAAAATATTAGGAAAATTATGATTTTTGGCTGATAGCGATATTAGTTAAGTTAATATTGAAATTTCATTATTATAATTTTGAAATAAAATAAGTAAGGAAAGGCTCACTTTGAAAAAATTCGTGGTTTCTGGGGCGGAAAAAATCTATCCGAAAGCAAAATTTGTATGGGAGCTATATATAAATCTGATCTAACACCGATCTAACACATTTGTACCACAGATGTTTCTAGTTGAAATATAAGACGTTTTGCCAAATTTTGAAGAAAATTTGTTGAAATATGTGGTATCTAGAGTGAAAAGAGTCACATCGGGAGTGAAATTCGTATGGGGGCTATATCTAAATCTGAACCGATTTTCTTCAAATTAAATAGCGTTCGTCCTTGTACCGAAAAACTTCGTTGTGTAAAGATTCATTTGGTGCTGTCTACAATTGCGAACTGTGTCGTGATTACAAGAATATATGAACAGACAGACAGACGGACGGACGGACCTTTTGTGCGTGACAAACAAAAGCATAAGGACATAATACGCTCGTGGAGTGTATAATAAATTAATACATTTAAAGATCACGCTCACTTCTAGGGCTTTTCTATAAATATGTTTAATGCTTGACAGCCCTTGACTACACATTAGGGTGGGTCACGAAAATAAATTGCAGCGGTCACCACCCATAAGTGAAGATTGGATTGTTTAATGATGATCTCCAAATTATGATGAATACAAAATAACAATAAAGCCATTTGTGAGCTAAACGCTTCTGAAAACACCTCTAAAAATCATATTTCCCGTTCATTGATCATATTATTTGATCATATTGATTTTTTGTGGTTTTTCGAGGTGACAGCTTAAAACTCATATTTCTTGGAAACATTTTGTAAGAGGTGCTATGAAAAATAAATAGAAGGAAATAATACCTTTGGAACGATACCTAAATGATGAATATCGGATGAAAACCGTTCTTGACTCCATCCATGCTTGTTAAATAATGTAATACTGGAGATGGCTTTTCAGAGCCAAATGTTCAAACTCTTTTTACAAAAAATTAACGCTTTGGCGTCAATTTACTTCCGATGTTCACCATTTTTCTATAAAATACTAACACCAAATACGAACTTTTTTTGCAGTACTCACTATGAAAAAACACCAAAAAATACCATAAAAGTCCAATAACACTAGTCAACAGTCAAAATGTACTCGGGATGCGATAATTTTTTCTGTGTAGATAACCTTGACATGAGCTCGAAAAACGCAATAAAATTTTTTTTTTCGTTCGGTTTTTTTTTATTATTTTTTTTTTAAATTTTAAAAATTTTTTTTTGGTTAATTTGTTTCGTCCGGCATAACTCGGGAACCACTAGCCCGATTTAATTGAATTAAATTTTAAAAAATTTTTTTAAAATTACAATTCCCTTAATCTGTTCATATATTGTTTTCCTATACAAGCAACAGTTTCCAAGTTAAAAATGAATATATAAAGGAAAAAACTTATTTTTTTCCTAAAGATTTAATTTTTTTTTTTTTAAATCCATAAAAAATCCAAAATGAAAAAAAATGTCAAATCTTATTACTTTTACGTAAAGTCACATAACATATGAGCAAAATGAGACAAAGATCATGAAAATCGATGCACGCGTTTCGCTTTTATTCGCAATTGAGTAAAGGTATGAATTTCAAAAATTTCTTTTATATTGTTGTGGGTCTGTTTCTCTTATCAGGAACCAGATATAGTCCCCCATCATAGCTTCGTTCCAAAATCCTTGGTATCGGTGCTCAATTTCTTTCATTTGCTGATGAAAACGCTCACCATGCTCGTCACTCACATCGCCCAGGTTGTCCGGAAAGAAGTCCAAGTGCGAGTGTAGAAAATGTATCTTAAGCGACATATTTGCTCTAATTTTTTTATAATTTTGGAGTAGTTGTTCGACGATCTCTCTGTACTTTGAGCTTTTGTTGTTTCCAAGAAATCCGGAAACAATTTGCCGAAATGAGTTCCAAGCTGCAGCTTCATTTGGTGATAAAATGTGCTCAAACTGTTGGTCTTGCAACAACTTTTTAATTTGCGGACCGTCGAAAACGCCTTCCTTTATCTTTGCCGATGAAAGGTGAGGAAAAATGGTTTTTAAATAGGCGAACGTTTCGCCATCTTTGTTGATAGCTTTCACGAAGTTTTTTATGAGTCCGAGCTTTATGTGAAGAGGTGGGAGAAAAACATTTTCCTTTTTTATGAGTGGTGTATATTTCACGTTGTCGCTGCCGGGGATGAAGTTAACTCTTTCTGTCCAACTCCTCCTGGTGTAATGATGTTGACGATCGCGGCTGTCCCAAAGGCAGAGAAAACAACAGTACTTTGTGAATCGACCTTGTAATCCACAAAGGATACCGATAACCTTAAGGTCGGCACAAACTTTCCAATCGTGCCTCTCATAGGTAAGGCACTTTAGTAGATTGTCCATGACTTCGTATGTTTCCTTGGTGTCAACGGCATGAGCAATTGGAATCGAAGGTTTCTCGTTGCCGTTGTGCAGTAAAATTGCTTTAAGGCTCTGCTTGTTGCTGTCGATGAAAAGACGCCACTCTCCTGGATCGTAAGAGTACCCGAGTTCACCAAATAATCCGGGAATGTCCTTACAAAAACAGATGTTGTCTTTTTTTGTGTAGTACCTTGCGTATGGTTCATGACGCTTCCTGTAGATTGTTGTCACCACACCAGGAGCCAAGAAACCGAACTGTTGCATGCGCGATGCATGCAACTCTGCATCTTCCTTGGAGAGTTTCAATTCTCTAACCCAATCGTTCAGTTCTGCTTGGGAACATAAGCGTTGACCTCCATGCAATGTATATGTTGACTCGCATTCTGATGTGGTTTCTACTGTCTCCGGATCTGATGTTGGATGTATCGCCTCATTATTAGATGCCCATCTTGAAACGGACGTTTGCGGGTCCACTGGTTCTTCGCAAAATGGCACTGGAAAATTCACTGTTGAAACAGCAGCGTAAGTCCATCGTATATTTTTTCCCACGCCTGTTTTTTTGCTAAGACAGAAGTAGCAATCTGTTACATGGCAAAGCGGAGCTCTCCAAAGCATTGGCATGATGATTCTCGGCTGTCGCCTGAAAGAATTTCAATAATAAGTTATATATGTTCTTGAATTTCGTAATCTACACTTACCTTGAGTCAGCTAGCTGTACGTAGCACCTTGGACATAGAGCACTTGGTGTCCACCGCTCATCTATGTTTGAGACCTTTAAATTGAAGCTCTCTTCAAATGAATCTCTCAATTTAGGTGATAAACAACGCTTGTTTTTTTCAGAAACGTATTCTCCGCACATGTAACAAAAATTACTTGGATTGGTATTGCATTAAAATCCTCGCGAACGTTTGCTCATTTTTACTATCGCGTTCGTCGACACTTATTGAATGAGTAAAATCGATCAATGAAGACCTATTTATACTGTGTATTGTTTAGTATTTTACTGACAGGTACTTATAAATGGGTGTATATTTTTTTACGGTGGCTACATACCTGTTTTACCATGTGTGAGTCTTAAATTTTCCGAATAATGACCACCCTTAAATGTGGGTTGCATTTCTGTAAAAAAATCATACAGGTAGCCAACGGAAAACCCAAATAATTAAAAAAGTCCCCTTTCCTTTTTTCCTTTTAATTGTTCACGCACATTTATTAGCGTTTATTACTTTGCTTACGCAATCATAAAAATTAAATAACCCTTTTTTATTCCGTTTTGTTAATTCTGAGAATAAAAAAAAAAGAAAAAACCTTACCATAGACAAAGTTGTGCATATGTCGAGCAAATTTTTGAAATTCATACCTTTACTCAATTGCGAATAAAAGCGAAACGCGTGCATCGATTTTCATGATCTTTGTCTCATTTTGCTCATAGGTTATGTGACTTTACGTAAAAGTAATAAGATTTGACATTTTTTTCATTTTGGATTTTTTATGGATTTAAAAAAAAAAATTTAAATCTTTAGGCAAAAAATAAGTTTTTTCCTTTATATATTCATTTTTAACTTGGAAACTGTTGCTTGTATAGGAAAACAATATATGAACAGATTAAGGGAATTGTAATTTTAAATTTTTTAAAATTTAATTCAATTAATTCGGGCTAGTGGTTCCCGAGTTATGCCGGACGAAACAAATTAACCAAAAAAAAATTTTTTAAATTTAAAAAAAAAATAATAAAAAAAAAACCAAACGAAAAAAAAAATTTTTATTGCGTTTTTCGAGCTCATGTCAAGGTTATCTACACAGAAAAAATTATCGCATCCGGAGTACATGAAATTTTTTTCAATTTGTTGAGTAGTGTAATTCGACCAATAAATTACTCTAAGACAAGAATTAAAATTTATGTTTAAACACAAAAAAAAATTTCACGGGAAAAATATGATTTTGTAGAGGTATTTTCATTAGCGTTTAGTTCATAGACGGCTTGGTCTAGGAACTAAATATTTTGCAAAACATCGTTAGTCGTGGGCTGACTGGAAATTGTTTTTCCATTTATTTGGACCGCGACCCAGCCTACTAAATATATATATCAAAGTAATTCTTCAGAAAGGCAAAATACGAATTGCGAAATTTCATTATCTTTCGGATTCACAATGATAGTCGTTCGATTAGTACAATATTTATCCCCTTTGCTTCTTTTTCCCTAATCTATATATATAAAAGAGTTGCGTTACTGACTGACTGACTGACTGACTGACTGACTGACTGACTGACTGACTGACTGACTGACTGACTGACTGACTGACTGACTGACTGACTGACTGACTGACTGACTGACTGACTGACTTATCATTGACCAGCCCCTAGACCAAACGGCTGAAGCCAGGGTCATGAAATTTTCAGGGTAGTTCCCAAATATGACGTAGACGTCGACTAAGAAAGGGTTTTACGAAATTCGTACTTTTAGGGGATAAAATGGCCCAAAAAGGGATAAACATCGAACCTTCGTCCTGACTAAACGGCAGTAGCTATAAACATGAAATTCGGCGAGTTCCTTGCAATGACCATGCAGAAGAGTTACAAATAGGGATTTTTCGAAATTTGTACTTTTAAGGGACGAGCGGGACAAAAAGGGATAAAAATGGTACCAACTAAAGTATTACAGCTAGAAACGTGAATTTTGGTATGTAAATTCCTCTGACCACATAGTAACGAAGTAAAATTGGATTTTTCGAAATTTGTACTTTTAAGGGACGAGCGGGACAAAAAGGGATAAAAATGGTGCCAACTAAAGTATTACAGCTAGAAACGTGAAATTTGGTATGTAAATTCCTCTGACCATATAGAAACGAGGTAAAATTGGATTTTTCGAAATTTGTACTTTTAAGGGACGAGCGGGACAAAAAGGGATAAAAATGGTACCAACTAAATTATTACAGCTAGAAACGTGAAATTTGGTATGTAAATTCCTCTGACCATATAGAAACGAAATAAAATTGGATTTTTCGAAATTTGTACTTTTAAGCAACGAGCGGGACAAAAAGGGATACAAATGGTACCAACTAAAGTATTACAGCTAGAAACGTGAAATTTGGTATGTAATTTCCTCTGACCATATAGAAACGAAGTAAAATTGGATTTTTTGAAATTTGTACTTTTAAGGGACGAGCGGGACAAAAAGGGATAAAAATGGTACCAACTAAAGTATTACAGCTAGAAACGTGAAATTTGGTATGTAAATTCCTCTGACCATATAGAAACGAAGTAAAATTGGATTTTTCGAAATTTGTACTTTTAAGGGACGAGCGGGACAAAAAGGGATAAAAATGTTACCAACTAAATTATTACAGCTAGAAACGTGAAATTTGGTATGTAAATTCCTCTGACCATATAGAAACGAAATAAAATTGGATTTTTCGAAATTTGTACTTTTAAGCAACGAGCGGGACAAAAAGGGATACAAATGGTACCAACTAAAGTATTACAGCTAGAAACGTGAAATTTGGTATGTAATTTCCTCTGACCATATAGAAACGAAGTAAAATTGGATTTTTTGAAATTTGTACTTTTAAGGGACGAGCGGGACAAAAAGGTATAAAAATGGTACCAACTAAAGTATTACAGATAGAAACATGAAATTTGGTATGTAAATTCCTCTGACCATATAGAAACGAAGTAAAATTAGATTTTCGAAATTTGTACTTTTAAGGGACGAGCGGGACAAAAAGGGATAAAAATGGTACCAACTAAAGTATTACAGCTAGAAACGTGAAATTTGGTATGTAAATTCCTCTGACCATATAGAAACGAAGTAAAATTGGATTTTTCGAAATTTGTACTTTTAAGGGACGAGCGGGACAAAAAGGGATAAAAATGGTACCAACTAAAGTATTACAGATAGAAACATGAAATTTGGTATGTAAATTCCTCTGACCATATAGAAACGAAGTAAAATTAGATTTTTCGAGATTTGTACTTTTAAGGGACGAGCGGGACAAAAAGGGATAAAAATGGTACCAACTAAAGTATTACAGCTAGAAACGTGAAATTTGGTATGTAAATTCCTCTGACCATATAGAAAAGAAGTAAAATTGGATTTTTCGAAATTTGTACTTTTAAGGGACGAGCGGGACAAAAAGGGATAAAAATGGTACCAACTAAAGTATTACAGCTAGAAACGTGAAATTTGGTATGTAAATTCCTCTGACCATATAGAAACGAAGTAAAATTAGATTTTTCGAAATTTGTACTTTTAAGGGGCGAGCGGGACAAAAAGGGATAAAAATGGTAACAACTAAAGTATTACAGCTAGAAACGTGAAATTTGGTATGTAAATTCCTCTGACCATATAGAAACGAAGTAAAATTGGATTTTTCGAAATTTGTACTTTTAAGGGACGAGGGGAACAAAAAGGGATAAAAATGGTACCAACTAAAGTATTACAGCTAGAAACGTGAAATTTGGTATGTAAATTCCTCTGACCATATAGAAACGAAGTAAAATTGGATTTTTCGAAATTTGTACTTTTAAGGGA